>PVJC01001403.1:47577-87612 GCA_004026665.1 Murina feae
CTCTCACACACACACACACACACACACACGATAGAGCTGGTGCCTGCCTGGAAGGCACAGAACTGTCTAGAATGGATAGTATACTTTGTTCTCCATGCTCACATTTAGCCATTTCTGTGCATGTCCTCTGAAAACATGCTTGTTTATTTTCAGATTTATGATTAAACAAATGCTAACTCTATTTTTCGGGATTGGACCCCTTTGAGAATCTGTTGGAAGCCCAAGTCCCCCTCTGGATGCAGAGTTTTGAAAAACTTGGGGGTGGTTTGAAGAGCCCCGTCCTGTGCACTATAGAGACCTGCTCCATGCACCCCCTCCTGCCCTCAACAAAACCCTGAGACATCCCAGGAGCTTAGGGCTCTCAGCCCTTCCAAGCCAAATGCCTCAGCCCATCACACCCCAGCACCCTTCTCAGATCTTGTCTCAGAAGAGCAGTCCCCTGGGCCACACTCCTGGCTCTTTCAGGGTTACCCATCTAGGCTTAGAGACCCCCGCCCCCATTTCTCTCTGTGGCATGTCTTGGGAGGGGGACTTCTGAAGCCATAGCTGGCTCGCCTGGTCCAGGCCCTCAGCCCCCAGCAGGTATCATTACTGCATAAGAGACCCATCATTCTGCATTAATCTGGGATTCATCATGATAGCCATGACCATAATTAATTTATTTGGTATTAATGTGGATGAAATATGTACTGTCCTTTCAGGGGAAATCAGGCTGCCTATAAGCATTAGTTAAAAGGACCATTAAAATCAAACCTTCCCCAGATCCATTAGGCGAAGTCTTTCATCCTGAAGAAGATAAAGTTGTGCTGTGTGAAATGTCATGAATAATTAGGTTGATTGCTGTTTTAAACTCTGCCCCTGGCTCCCCACCCCTCCCGCCTGAAGCGGGGAGGCTCACCTGCAGCGGACTGGCCCCCTCCATCGCCCCTGTCTGCACTGGCCCCCAAGTCCCTGCTGACCTCTATGGCTGCTCCTGTGGCCTGTGTTTCTGTGGCTAGAATGGGGAAAGGAGCTTAAAGGATCCCGCTGGGCTGTTTGCGAGATGTGTAGTCTCCTTCCTCCCTAACTGGGCCCAGGGTGGCTGCAGGTGCCTTCCTCTTGCCTCAGTGCTGGTCTGGAGAGGGGTAGACCAGGGTGGGGTGGGAAGTGGTGTTTTCCAGCCAAGTCTGCAGACGTCCTGCCCCGACTGGCACAGGGATATGAAAATGCAGCTCCTGGGCCCACCCTGGATCACATCTCGGGCTGTGCCTGGGAAGGGGATGGAGGCTGGCACGGGGGCGAGGAGGGTTGGTTGTGCAGGATGGAGGGGTGATGCAGGAGAGGGCCCTGCTCTGCTGCCCAAGTGCAGTGCCTGGCACTCCAGGGTGGACACGCATATGCCCTGTCACACGGGCTCTTCCTGCAGGAGCGCGGGAAGAGGAACTTTGCCGGCTGCCTGATGCTCACTAGTATGGGCACAGCTGTCACCCCTGGGCTGTCTTCTAGGCCTCACCACAGAGTTGGAGAAAGCAGGAGGCGGAGGGTGAAACGGCCTGCCCGCAGGGGACATAGACACTCCTCTGTTGGGTGAATTGATGGGTGGACAGTTTGGAGCCCTAGGTTGTCATGTCAGCCTTTGAAAGGCACTGGAGAGACTTGTTCTGATTCAGCCCCTTTATTTTGTGGTTAAAGAGCTCAGAAACAAAGCAGTGAGGTCAGTTAGAGGCTGGGGGGACCAGATGGTAAGCACTGGGTGGTCCAGGAGTTGATGCCCATGGGCACCCGGAGTGGTGGGGTGGGAGAGGGGCTGATGGGAAATGGGAGGAAACCATTAGCCTCCTGTGCCCTAATCCTTTCATGCCGTCCTGACAGGCGCTTCGGCACAAAATGCACGGCCTGCCAGCAGGGCATCCCCCCGACCCAGGTGGTCCGCAAGGCGCAGGACTTCGTCTACCACCTGCACTGTTTCGCCTGCATCATCTGTAACCGGCAGCTGGCCACGGGGGATGAGTTCTACCTCATGGAGGATGGGCGGCTGGTGTGCAAGGAAGACTACGAGACGGCCAAGCAGAACGGTAGGTGGCACTGCCCTACACAGCTTCCCCCTCCCGCCCGGCATTTGTTCAGGCTCCTCTGAGACCCTCAGAGCCCACATCTGCCTCCTGAGATCCGCCCAGCATCTCAACAGGGAGTTAATTCTCAACATCCCCAGTCCTTTAGCGCTTGCCGGTTCATGGCAGCTTTAAGCAAGTATGGTTAGCACACCAGTCATCCAGGCTCAGGAGCAGCCAGGGACCGTGTGTCATTATCTGGGTGGCTCCTGCCTGGGGCAGGGCTGGGAAGGTGTTCCGCCTACAGTGGACACTTGGGCTTAGTCCTTGGTCTTGTATATTGGGGGGCATACTTACCTCAGCACCTATTGGCCTATCACTTTGGACTCCAGTCCGCTGTGCTCCATTTTCCCTCCTGAGGTAAGGACTTAGGGGTGAGGACCCCTCATGTCTCCTGAAGCCCCGATGCAGGAGCAAAGTTCTTACTGAGCCAGTGTCCACACTCAGCTGTGGAACTCCCACCCTCTGCCACCTTCCCCAGCCTCCTGTCATTGTGCAGGGTCTGCACAAGCCCAGGCTGACAGTGACGTCAAGCCCAGCACCTCACACCTGAAAAACCAGCCTTCACTTGGGCAGATGGGCAGCCGCTGCTCCTGCCCTCCAATGCCATGTTCTTGGGCAGCCCCGAGTCCTTCCAGGGCTTGGACCCCCGTCCCTCAGAAAGGCCAAGCCCAGCGCTCCCCTCCTGCAGCCCCCTTGGGCTCCTCACACATGGTTGTGTCCATAGGGGTGTGCCCTCCACTGGCTCCAAATATGGCATTGGGCCAAACCCAACCTGGGCATCTCAGATGCACAAACTCACAGAACACCTAGGTTGTTTGCCTTTGACTTGGGTTTCTATCAGCTCGGTATCGCTGTGGAAAGTGGCTCTTGTTGACAGCTCTGGGCTTAGAGAAAAAAATAGCAAGTGTCATGTATCTCCTTCTAGAGCTTTCCTGGGCCCCCACACACGTCACAGAGATCTGATCACTACATGAGGAAATTAGTTTCTTGCTCTATATATGCAGTTTAAAATGAAGGGTTTGCAGTGGTGAGGAGGCAGAGGTAATCTTGGGGCTAGCCAGCTGGAGCTGAGCCTGGCTTTGTTGGAAGGTGGGAAGGGGTGCTGAGTCAGGGGCCTCCTGTCTCTCCTCCCACCGCCCCCAGCTCTACCTTTTGGGGTGTACAGGCCTTCAGTCTCTTTCTGGGGCCTCTGCAAGCCCATTCTAGGCTCTTTGCTTTAATGTATTTATCTGTTCTGGTTTCTTAAAACCCACTTGATGCTGTTGCTTTGAAGTTAATTATGATGTCACAGAAGATTAGGGCGTCTTGTCAGGGATGAACCATCAGAGCAGATGGACTGGAGGTCCCAAGCTGCTGTTGGAGCTCTGATGCCCTTCAGCAGATACCGAGACTGCACAGCTCCCCCGGGGCCGGCTTGTTGCCAGAGGCCTCGTGTGGGCCCTGAGCACGCCTGGCCCAGCGTCCTCCACTGCCGGTGGTGCAGGGAAGCGCTAACACTAAGTAGACCCATAGGACCATGGAGAGACATGCGATTTAGTCTCAGAACCTGGTGGGCCTTGCTGCTGGGTCCCTTCTCAGCTCTCCAGAAGGGACAATAGCACCTGCCACGTAGGGCTGTTTCCTGAGCTTAAATAGGAGAAAGCATGGGGAATGGGATGTTAGTGAGGGTGAGACCAGCGTGGAGGAGAAGTGCGACACTCGTTAGGTTTTCAAGGAGCTGAAGGCTACATAGTTCTGATGGGTTCCGCTGTCTCTGCCAGCAATAAAGCTGGGGCCATGCACTGCATCCTGTGAATTGGGGGTGATGCTGAGGGCAGCAGGGGCCTTTGTCTGCTCTGGGACATTTGGCTCTTTTTATGTTTTAATTCCTCCTTGCTAAGCTATACCCTTCAGGCTTACAGTTCCCTCCCTTGTGCTACACAAAGGATCTGCTATCAGCTGTTTGTCCCTGAGTGTGAATGATTTTGTTCATTTATTACACCTACCTCGGATATCTGCATTTTCAATATGAGATGGTGTTTTGTGCCAGGGACAAGTGCTAAGAGACCCTGAATAATTCAAAACTAACCTATTTTAAGGCTAATTTTCCCATAGGAATTAATGTAAGAAGTAAGGGAGGGATGTATTCTGGGAGCACATAAATCCATAACCGGTGAGATGTATCTTTGCCTTAATGCTACTTTTTATTTTCTCAGCACTATCTCTAATACCTCGCAGAATGCTCTCTCCTAAATTAACAGCCCAGGGTATCATGGTCTTGCTTGGCCTTCTTCATAGCGTTTTTATCACATTTAACTTCCGTACCAAAGTTATTGATTTTTGGGTGCATTTTTCAGCATGAGCACGGCCACCACTACTTAATGAATACTTGGATGACATTATTATAGGATATAAAGAAGATTTTAAATTATAATAACAGTGAATGTTAAAATAACAGCATAATAGTCCCCATAAACGCAAGAAGAAGGTCCTGTGCAGAAGCCATGCCACCAGCCAGGATGACGGGGCGTATCCCGGTGGCACTGCCATTTGGTTGTGGTGAGAGCAATTTCTAATTCATTAGGGCAGCCTACTTTGACATTAAGCAATTCTCAATGAATTAAAATTTTTTGGTGATTTCACTGTTTCAAATTTTATATATAAAGACTGTATAGGCATTTTAAAAGTACACTATTTGATATCTGCTATTATGCTGGCATCTCTATAAATATGGGCAGAAGGATTGATTCCCTAAAACAGAATTAAGTAGAGTTTTGGAGGTTCTCAACCTGTGTCTGCCACAGTGGCTCTGGAATCCTTTCACTTTGGTTTAGAACTCTAGGGAACGGACTGGGTGGTGGGTCTGGCCCGTAACTTATGAACACTTGTCGATGACTGGTGAATGCGTGGGCCTCCCCTGCGAGGGGCCCAAGAGAAATGGAGGTTCCCACTGGAGGGAGGGACAGCCCTGACCCCAGACTTTAGCTCCTTCACAGCACTGGTCACACTCACAAGGAAGTCCACCAGAGTGTTGGGCATGACAGGAGATGCGTGGGATGGAACACTTCTAGTCTGACGGGAGGGGACGATGGTGTCCTTACTTTTAAGTCACCTCGGAAAGCCTGTGGTGCAGGAGTGGGCCGCGCCACTCTGCCTCCCCACTGTTCTGCCCACAGCAGGCAAGATCACACATGAGGAAAGGAGGTGGGAAGAGACCCAGGAGCTTCAGGCGGGCTGAACTCAACAGTAAGGTTTTTATTGCAGACGACTCCGAGGCAGGAGCTAAGCGGCCCCGGACCACCATCACAGCCAAGCAGCTGGAGACCCTGAAGAACGCCTACAAGAGCTCCCCCAAGCCTGCCCGGCACGTGCGGGAGCAGCTGTCCTCAGAGACGGGCCTGGACATGAGGGTCGTGCAGGTGAGGCACCAGCGACTGGGCCAAGTGACACTCCTGGGAGGCGCGGGGCCAGTCTGTGCCCTTGGCCTGGGAAGGCATGGGCGTGGTATACACACCGTACCACTCATCCTGGGGAATTTGCCAAATTCGAGAGTTCTGAGGCTCAGGCAGAGGGAGCCATGGGCACATTGTACTCCTGGCTTTGAACTCCAGTTCCTGTCTCCAGCCACCTGGGGGCTGTGGGGTTGGCATCCTCCGAATGTGTGCTTTGTGCTTGTGTGGCAGGTTTGGTTTCAGAACAGAAGGGCCAAGGAGAAGCGCCTGAAGAAGGACGCAGGACGGCACCGCTGGGGACAGTTCTACAAGAGTGTCAAGAGGAGCCGGGGCGGCAGCAAGCAGGAGAAGGAGAGCTCTGCAGAGGACTGTGGGGTTAGTGACAGTGAGCTGAGCTTCCGAGGTGAGCAGGGCTGGAGGGGTGAGGCCCAGGCCTTGGGAAAGGCCCCTGGGAAGCAGTGATCCTTGACATTCAGGAGGGATCTTCTTGAGGCTTTGACAACTCTCTCCTGGACACAGGCTCCCCGCTGCCCCTGGCAGCAATGGGTGGGGGAACATCGAGTGGCCCTGAAAGAAAATGAGAGAGCTCTGCTGCTGAGATGTACAAGCTGGTTCCCTAGCATCGTGAGCCCCAAGGCCTCTCCTCCTGCTGACTGGGGCTCCCTCACCAAGCCATGCAGCTGTGAAGAGCCAGGTCTCAGTCTGTGCCCTCAGCCCCTCTGTCGGGGTCCTGCCTCCCTCCCAAGATTCCCTAGTGACCCCTTTCTCCACTCCTGATGGGGAGGGACATGCTCCTCAGGTCCTTTGCCCTGGGAAATCACTACTGTGAGTGCATGTGAGATGGGGAACAGCCTCACTTCTGAATCCCTGCCCCACCCATGCACACATGCTTTGGAGCATGCGCTAAGTTCAAATTGGTGCATCAGCAAAATTGCAAATTACTGTGTTTTGAATCCTTAGGTTGTTGTTTGCAAATAGCCATAACTATTCTCCTAGCCTGAGTACTCAAATGTGAAAGGCCTTATGTTGTGGGGGAGGGAAAAGTACTGAGCTGGGATCAGAAATTGGGTTTTCACTTGTGGCTCTGTCACATGAATTCACTTCTTGAGCCTCAGTTTCCCCACCTATAAGTAGGGAATAACCACATCCTTGCCCATCTCACAGTGGTGTTGTGGGGAATCAACGGACACAAATGACTCTGGATGTGTTTGGGAAAAGCCCAGCAGATGTTTACACCTGGAGGGACGATTGTCCCTACGGGGAGCCTGTGGCTCCCTCAGGGGGCCCTGGTGCTCGGGGATGACAGGTATATGCAAAAGGCCAAACACTGGCCATTTTACGGTGAAGCTGAGCTTTCACCTCCCTGCCCCTTTAAAGAGCCTGGGCAGAATAGGGCAGGTTGTCACAAGGTGGGTGTGAGGCCTGGATAGGAACGGATGCACAGGCCCAGGTGGGGAATAGAAAAGTCTACGGGGCAGAGGATAGAACAAGCTGCCCGCCAGGAGCATGCTCACCTGAGGGGATGGTAGCTCAGCCTAGAGGTCAGTCCTGGGGCTCCGGGGATGGCTCAAGGGCCTCTTGCTCACCTCCTACCCTCTTGGCAGGGTTGGGAAAGCCACTTCATCTCTGAGCTGCTGGAGTCCATGTCGGGAACATACAGGATCGCCAGCTCTCATTCTGGAGCTCTTTTCTTTTGGGTGCAGGTGGGCCCCCAGGTGACAGATCGTTGCTCGATCCGGGTAATTATGTATTTCTTAAAAATGTTGGAGAGATGACTTCTTCCAGATGGCAAAGATCCTGTTAGATCCCCTTAGTGAAATTCTCTAAGAAACAAGGTCCATTTGTCTTAAGTCAACACTGTCCCCAGTGAAGACTGTATTAGACAAACCAAGTCATTTGCTAGTGAATCTCTTCCAAGTAGACACAGTGTACACATGTCTAAGAGTGGTGCTCAGCTACCCCTACCACATGGACCTGCTTATTTCCCAAGCACATTACTTAGCCCGAAAGCTTTCAGATTAAATCTTGTCAGCACAGGGTTTCCACCGTGATGTGAGGCACTCATAGTCCTCAGTGTAGCCAGTGTATCTTAGTTCATGAGTGACATGGGACCAACACACTCACCAAACACTGTCCAGACTTCTGGGTCCTAGGAATTTAGTCTCCGTAGGTGTTTCTTCTATGTCCCCGCCTTGATGTGGGTCAGCCTCGGGCTGACATGGTGGTGTCTGACCCCTGCTTGGCAGCTGTCCTACTCGGGCTTCTTTCCTGGTCACGTGTATCCCTACTTAGGTTGTAAAGAACAGGAACATTGGAATTCTGTTGGTTGACAATAAATCTCCGTTCTTTTGTCCACAGAGGATCAAATTCTCTCAGAACTTGGCCACACCAATAGGATTTATGGCAACGTGGGGGACGTTACAGGCGGACAGTTAATGAATGGGAGCTTCTCCATGGACGGGACAGGACAAACCTATCAGGACTTGAGGGATGGGAGCCCCTATGGGATCCCCCAGTCTCCATCCTCCATATCGTCCCTGCCATCCCACGCTCCTCTGCTCAATGGGCTGGATTACACGGTGGACAGTAATTTGGGCATCATTGCGCATGCAGGGCAGGGAGTGAGCCAGACGCTGAGAGCCATGGCTGGGGGACCCACCTCTGACATCTCCACAGGAAGCAGTGTAGGCTATCCCGACTTTCCAACTAGCCCAGCCTCTTGGCTCGATGAAATGGATCATCCTCCGTTTTAAACATCTGTCCTTCCCACCCTACCTGTCCTTCTGGCTTGAGAGAATATCTTCAAGGATCAAAAGAGACTTACCTTTTTAGGATCAAATGCGCACCAATGTGAATTTCCATTATTTTCAATGGAAGTCCTCTACTGATCCCTGGGAGGTCACCGCACTAGGGTGCTGTTCTCCTGGGGAAATGGTGGGGGAGCAGCCTCCTCTCAGAACAGCACAGGGCGCAGAGCCTAGAGCGCTAGGTGCTGGCTTATGCTCCCTCCCCGACCCTGCTTACAGGTTTTAGCTGCTCAGTGCTTGGGAGCAGGAGGTGACTGTGAGGCCACTCTGGCCTTAGGGAACTCTGCTCCAACTGGTATGTCTCATGAGATGCCTCTCAAACCAGTGCTCTCGCCAGAACTGAGATTCCTGTGACGTCACAGCCCTTAAATACAAGAAAAGTGACATCTGAACCACCCTTATCAAACCCTAATTTAAAAATAACAAAGGTCACTTACTAAAGGTCAGTAGAAACTGATGGCCACAGTCTGATATAGAAACATGCCCCTCCTGTCTCTTCTGCTGTGAAGAATGACTTCTTCCCTCTCCAGAGAATATCTGTCAGTTTGGGTTTGTGAGCAGTCCCATCAGCATCACTGAATCCATCCCTGATGGCAAGAAGTGGTTTTTGTTGCAGGTGACTCTGAGGCTGGAGCTGAGTGGCCTTGGACCATCACAGCGACTGCCTAACGAGTCTCCTTGGAGCACAATGTGCCTTTTTAATTTGCTCATATCACTTATTCCACTAGACAGGCTGTGGGTTATACAACGATCAAAGTTAAAATATAGAGAGACCAGAAAGACAATCAGTGAAAACATTTGTAGACCCATTTGTATTCCAAGCGTGCAGTCAGTTTAGCCAAATCAGCAGGTGCCAGTCTCCCAGAGTCCCCCGTCCTGCAGGAGAGATGATATTGTTTGTTTTGAGGTAGTTGGTTTAGATGAATTTGTAAGTCCACACCCACTGCAGCCAACCCTCCCTAGCCTTTTAAAAACGAGAGCTTTCTCTGCTGTGCCAACTGACTCCGAGGACAGTCTTGGCCTCTTCCAAGTACTAGCAATGTTTTTTGGCTGAGAGGAATCATTTAGGGGCAGCCCTAAAGTTGTCAGAGTTCCAGGTGGTCCTTGGGCTGCATCTCTCTGGGTTGCTGGCTGGCCTCACACCAGGCCCTGTTGGTGCTCCAGCCCTGCACTTGCTCAGAAAGGGGAGCTCTCCAGCCAGTGGCAGTGCAGACTCAGCTCATGGATTTTAATAGCACATCACCAAGCGTGAGGCAAGGCCAACCCCTGCTTTGTGAACTGCCGGCCCTGCGACAGACTGCACTTTGGTGGGACATACCGTGGCTCCTACTTAATGCACCACCCCTGAACTTGTCAGGAGGTTCTCCATGTGCACACTGGAAATCAGCCAGGGGAATCTGTGCCCTGGCAAATGGTGGCTTACTTCTCCTGGCCTCCTATTTTCTTAAGATCAGCACAGTAGGAGGGTAAGAAAGGCATTACCTTTCTTTCACGTGAAGTGATGGGGCCCAAGACCCTAACCACCCTTTCTTTCAAGTCTGTCATGTTTTGAAGGTCACAAAGATTTAAGAGTGTGCTAGGTAGACTCAAGGAAGAAACAGAGCTTCCTTCTTGGTACCTGCATCTTCTGCAAATGCCTTCTGAGGACTAAACTACAGTTAAGCATCTTCAGATTGTATAGTCAGTAAATTCCTGGGGTCAGCCTTTAGGCCACCTTTCTCTGATTAGTTCTGTAGTGGACCCTTATTTTCTGACAGGCTGCAACTATCAGGATTTTTGCTTGGGGAGTCCTGCAGATGCAGGATTTCTTTTTGAGGCTCCAGGATTAGGGATGACAGAGGGTGAAGCCCAGACAATTCCCAATACAGTGAACAGTGGGGATGGCAATAAAGACTCACAAGCAAGGAAAGGCACATGCCGCAGTCTTCTGGGAGGACAGGCTCTTGAACATACTGTTCTCAGCAGGCAGCTCTCAGGGCACCGGAGGACTGTGTTGGGCGATAAACCAGTTAAAGACTGTCCCACCAGACCACTGTCGCAGCTCAGTTACTTGGCGTAGGAGCCCCTGGTATCTCAAGGTACTGCCTACTTGGTGGTTACCAGGGGCAGCAGACTCTCTAAAGAAACATGACCCTCTGGGTAGCACTGTTTAAGATCAGTTGAGCAGTTTTTGTTTTGTGTGCAAGTTAAGCTCATGCCTTATTCAATGGTTGGAGAACGGGAGGCCTTCTTCTTTCATCGTGCTAATAACAGTCTCCTGGGAACTCAGTGAGCAGGGCAGCTGGTGTTGGTGGGCTGCTTTGGTGTTGGTGGGGCTGGCTACAAAGCTGGAATAGCTGAGTTCCCCAGAGCCTCCTCCCAGAGAGCAGCAAACACTGGTGCTCCGTGTAGAGGCACAGCCAGGCCAGGCCTCAGACTTTAAGTGGCTCTCCTGCAAGTACAGTTAGCATTCTAGAGGACTGGTGCCACCATTGAGCCACTGTGTACCAAGACTGTTCCTTGGCTCTTCTGTGGCTGGAGATGGCGAGCATACACCTTACCTCGAGAGCCGCCTCCATTGCTCAGCGGTCTGTGACTGAGGTATAAGGTGCCTCATGGGAGCTGCTCTCTCCCTTGCTAAAGTGACACGGACACATTAGAAAAATGAAATGAGACCTTTTAGAGCAATTTACATCATTTGAATCTGTCTTTGGCTCTAAGAGAGCAATTACAAGTAGCAACATTCATCTGTTGCACCAGGCTGATAGATCTTGGGATAGGAGATTTCTGAATTCAGGAGCAAAATAATTAAAAACCCAGCAACACCTAAGTTTCCAGTAGTAGCTGGTGTAAGCAAAAATGGGACACACAGAATCTCTATTTTTAAAGAATACTAAAACCACAGAGGAAATACCCAATGCAAGGCTGAGCCAGCCCACCTGTTAAATCACATTGTTCGGAAGACTGGTCCTGGCCCTTTCAGGGACTTGCTGTGCCATCTGAGGCAAACTCCTTTCTGTCTCTGTGCTTTTTCTCGCCTCAGCTAATAGTTATGACTATAATAGAAAGTGCAAATCAACTATCATATTGATGTATTATTATTCCTGCAAGTTAATACAGTGAGACATCAGGGGAAGAGGACAAAATTAAGACATAAGAAAAGCATTTAGCCTTAGCCAGTTTGGTTCAGTGGATAGAGTGCTGACCTGCGGACTGAAGGGTCTGGGTCTGATTCCGGACAAGGGCACATTCCCTGGTTGCAGGCTTGGCCACATGCAGGATGTCTCTCCCCCTCCTTTCCACTGTCTAAAAATCAATGGGAAAAATATTCTTGGGTGAGGATTAACAACAACAAAAAGAAAAGTATTTAGCTGTGTTTTTAAGTTCTATTTTTTTTTTTTTTTTGCCAATGTAAAACATGAAATCTAATAAGATAATTGGGGGGCATTCGATCTTCATAATTTAAGTTCGCTTTGCAAGAAGTAATCTGTAGAAATGAAAGATATGACCACCTCTTGAGGCTCAAGCTGGTTATTTTGAAACAACTGCCTCCTTGCTGGAGTGGGTTGAAGGCTTCAGCTGAGCAAAAGCTGTGTTATGAGCGATGGTGCGTCCAGCACCCACTCTCCCTTCCAACCCCTCCCACATGCCACTACTGACAACTTGGTTCTAACTGTGGAAATGATGACCATACCTCTTCAGCCAGCAGGATCTGGAAGGACTGAGGAGGCTCATTTTTAAACATTGCACTTTAAAAATTGGAACCCGTGAGATGAAGAAAAATTCAATTAAGCGGAAATGAGTTCTGTTTTATTGCCTGCTGCTGAAGGGCTCTGGGCACGCTGAAAGCGAAATAAAAAGCACATCACTGGCTCTCTCTTTCTTGGATTGGTCAATTGGCCCTTTTTGCAGTAGTTGCTCCAACTGTCTTCCACAGTGACAGGAGCCAAAAAGAGAGAGCTCAGCAAAGTCATCCCACCCACACTCTGCTTGGTAGGCCCACGAAAGCACAGTTTCATGCTGCTAGCTCTGGGGAGGAGACAGCTGCAGGTCTGGAGGTGTGCCAAGCATTCCTTTGCTTAGGGACACAGAGCTCAGGTGGACAGAGAAAGACACCCCCACTCTCACTGCTGCCCACCTAGAGACAAAATCATCTGTACTCCCTCACTCAAGGACTATGTGCAGCCAAATGGGCAGGTTCGGGGCTGCAGGATCCCACATGCTGCTCTGAACTTGCATTCAGACCTCAAAGCACCTGCTCCCCTAAGCTCTGGATTGTTGCCCTCACCCTTCCCAGTGTAAATTTTGTACAGTGAAAAGAAATGAAGTCTCATTTGCTGGAAAAAGGAAAAAAGAAAAAAAAAAGGCCCCACCCATCCTTATTTATTGCCATGTGACTTTGGAACAGAAGCTGGTGCGTTTGTTTGTATATGCCTCCTGTGTGTTGGCATGAGATGTGTATGGTAAAACTATGTTAAATAAATATGGATGTTCTTTAGAAGCTGGTGTGTCTTGCTTTTCAGTTTTCTCTCTTGACCTAAATCAGATGCAAAGCTGTGCTGACATGGGACCCTTTTATCACCAGAAGAAAACCAGAAGTACAACCTGAATGCCAGAACTACTTACAACCATAAATACCAGAACTGCTCAGTGAAGGGTTGGTTAGAGTTCTCTGATTTCTCTTTCAGCCATGTTCTAGGGCCCAATCCTCTGCTCCTAGACTTAGGGAATAGGCAGAGAAACCCGTTGACTACATACCTTTTAGTTTGTCCTTCACACTTCACACATTTTCTCCCTTGACAAAGTATGTGCAAAGTCTACATGTGGGTGAGGGGGACAGAGGGATAGAAACACATCATCAGAATCATCAGGGCTCTTAAACTTTTCTAGGAAAATCTCCATTCAGACTTCTCTCCACAGGAGGCTTTATTAATGTGCAGGACCTGAAGTATAGTGAGGATGGAAAGTACAACAGAGATTCTTTAATTAAAAAAAAAGAAAGTCATAGCCTTTCTTTTGTGCTGGGGTCCCAACTAGGAAAAACTAGAGAATGCCTTTTCCATTACTGATTAGTAAGTAGTCTTGTTTGGTTGAAGATCCAAGCAGAGGTGTATTGCCCAATATGGTACTTACTAATCACGCACGGCTATTTACATTTAAACTGCTTAGTATGAAGTGAAACGAAGTCCATTTCAGTTTCTCACACTAGCCATATTTCCAGCGCTCAAGAGCTATGTGTGGCTAGTGGCTATGGTATTTGGACACAAATATAAAACATTTCTATCACTGCAGAAAGTTCTACTGGTTAGTGCTGATGGCATCTGGCTCAGGAGAAGCGACAGAGAAAACTCCATCACCTCTTACTAGTTAATCTGGAGCACTTGGGGACGTATTCTGAGACTCCTCAAACAGTGGTAGTGACAACTGTCACATCTTGTGTGGCTTGTTTAGGTACAAAGCATGAGGCTGGCTGTGGGCCTCAGTTCTCAGTCTAAGGGTGCCACCAGGTTTCCTAAGTTTAGACTTATTTGGGCCCCACACTCAACCCAGTTAAACAGGAAAGGTAGTGCCTTCCCAGGCAGGACCTCCACTGAGATTCTTGGAGGGCTTAAAGGTCTTTCATGGAGACCCAAATCTCTGTTCTGGAGGGAAGGGATTGATGGTCCCTGGCCAAATCATCCCCTGTGGTAAACACTTTACATGGCTGAGAAAGCAGAGGCCTTATGGGTATGTGCCAAGGAAGGCTGAGGTTCAGAAGGACCTTACTGGGTGCAAGTGAGGGTGAAGACGAGAGCACCCAATGGAAGCAGGGAGTTTAGATAGAGCAATAAGGAGGTGCTGCGCATGAGGACTTTTGTTTCTTCCCTTGTTCAGTTGCTTGGGTGGTGGTTAGGGAAATTTGACAAGTGGCTATGAAGGACTCTGTTGCTACTAAATTTGATTACTTATCTGGGTATTCCTAAGGAACTCATAATGGGGCTTAAGAGTTCTGCCAGTGTATGCAGTGGGCTATTGATTTTAACATTGTACCCATGTCTATAGTCTATTCTCAAACCCTCGTCACCAGCTGTCTCTGAGTCTTTGCTTTCCAAACTCTCAGTTGCTTTGAGTGTATTAGGCTGTGATTCATTGGAATGTTTCCACTCTGTGTTCTAGTGCACCCTGATCCCACCACACTAATCTAGTAGCAACATTTTGGAATTATCAAATGAGTTCTCAGCTCCCAAAGGGAGGGATGCTTGGGTCCTTTCTGGCTTGGTCACTGGAGACCAGCTCCTGAGCACGATTCTCTGACAGCCTTTTCAGAAGGACAGCCGCTTAACACATTGCGGCCAGTAGCTTTACCCAGTGCCCAGATAAGTTTCTACTGAACGAGT
Organism: Murina feae; assembly: GCA_004026665.1. Classification (NCBI taxonomy): domain Eukaryota; kingdom Metazoa; phylum Chordata; class Mammalia; order Chiroptera; family Vespertilionidae; genus Murina; species Murina feae. The sequence continues at coordinate 62,265 of PVJC01001403.1, forward strand.
ACAAAAAACGTTTTACATAAATGTTAAAGGCACGCTTTAAAATTAAATACCCATTGCATTTTGAAGTTTTTTATTACATGTTCTTACAAGCTAATATCTTTTTAAAGTATGACACTTTGTAAAACACTGTAATATGAAGCGAGAATTCTTGTGATCCATCTCCAATGTGTTAAAGAAGAATAAAGGAAAGAAATCACCGGCCAGAAAGAATGAAATAAAACTCAAACTCAGGAGAACTGAGGAAGGCTCAACAGTCAGTGTTTGCACTGCTTGCCCTGCCTTCTTTCTCCTTGGGGCCAGGATTCCACTTAGTTAAAGTCCGAAAAGGAGGAAAAAAAGATCAAAGGTAAGTCAGGGTGTTGTAAATTTTAACTAATTGTCAAACTAGAAGTAAAAATCCTAAAAGGTGATCTTCAATGTTTCTGAATGTATTTCCTTAGATGTGCTATTTGAGACATAGTTTAAAAATTGCCCTTTACAGTCTAAACAGAAAATGGTTGCATCCTTTTGCCATACCTCTTTAGACGGATGCTATTTCAGTTTGGTCCTTTGGAAATAAATGCTCGCCTTTCCTCTGGTCCTCTGCTGGGTGAGCAGCGAGCACTAGTGCTCGGTCGGGTGCTGCTGAGGAAATACTGTGTTAGGGGGGAGAAAAAACACACCCCAGTGTTTATAAAATGGGGCCAAATCATTAGGAGGAAACTTATTACCAACTTTCTAAAAGGAGTAATAAAAAGAATACATCCAAATGATTCAACAAGGACTTCAAATCGTCTGCCTCTGCCCTGGGAGAGCACATCACACCCTTTTGGAGGGAGTGGGCGACTGAGTGTAATGCTTCTTTATAAATCTTTCCTTCCTTTTCTTCTCTCCGTTTTGGCCAACGTGATTTCAGGGTTTTCCTCTAGAGCCCTTTCCTCTGGCGTCTTCCCCATTAAACAGACACTGAATTTAGGCATGTTGTTAGCTGGGATGCTACTCTGTAATTAAACGGACAAGCCACAGGCTGTCCCTGACAGTGCGCACTTGCTCCCACACAAGGGGCTCCTGGGGCAGAAACGTTGCCACGTGACTTACCACACCTTGGGTTATGTAGTCACCACAAAATCCGCCAGAACGTCCAGGATCGGCTATCTCTCAAGCTGGGGAGAGGTTTTGTTTTCTGGTTTTTAAGGATCTTTCTCTCACTTGCTTGCCAACCCTGGACCAGGATCTCCTGTTGCCTGGGAGTGGTTTGGGGATTTTGGAAAGGCTGGGAATTGCTTCCTGAAAAATAAAATATAGACCCCAAAGAGTAGTCTTGGCACACACACTTGAAGTTGGAAATAAAGCAGTTAAGAGAAAAAAAAAGGCCATTAAAATGGTAAATAGGTTTCAACAGATGGCTCTAGTACAGCAATGGGAAGGCTAGGCAAGGACTTCGGGGTTAAATCTCGTATTTTAGTCACCTGGGACTAGTTTATTATTCCAGAAAAACATCTGTCAAGTTGCCAGCTCCCCTCCTCTAATGTGGAGCCCTTGACCACTGCCTGCTCACTGCCAGCGGGTGGGTGGCCGCCTGCAGACAGCCACCTCGGGAATCGAGAGTCGCTTTTTTGACACCTGTCAACTGCAGGGCTTAAAGCTCACTGAGGCTAGAGGAATATGAGAACCAAGAACTATATTACTGATGGGCCTGGACTTTTATACTCAATATGTGTGCTGGCTCTATTATTTTTTTTAGCATCATTTTAACATTTAATGCTTCTCAATTAAAGTGGTTTCCCTGAGTGGATGCCAAGCTTCGTTTAGAATGTGCATTAACCACTTTCCCCATCGGTAGTTAAAGGCACTGAGGGATTTAAACAGCAATCCACAGGTCTGTTCAGTCAAGGTTTGACGGAATAAAGCAGATTATAAACAATAATATATGTCTTTCTCTTCTTTTTTTGGAAGGGTTCCAAACTCACAAACGGAGCTAAAGTGCTATAAACATATCCAGATCTAAGCCTTGGGCTCTACAAATGTACTCCGTGAAAGCCACCGGCCCTGGTGGTGCCACTTTTTATCTCGTGTGTGTATGTGGGCACGTACTTTAAAAGAGTATTTTATTACACAAAGTGTCCATCAACTGAACTTACCTTCTAAGTATTAAAATGGAAACCGGGACTGCTACACAAGCGAGAGGAAAAATAAATCCTGACTGCAGCGTGGATGATGCATTGGCCGTTGCATCCCAGGGCAGCCCACTGAAAGTCACCCCTTGTTCCTTCAGGCCCTCACTGCCCCCATGCTCAGCCTGGCCTTCATAGTGTCAGGTTCAAATGGTCCTTTTCCCACATGTGAGAGAAACCCGCCCTTAGTGTCCAGAGTTCCATCATGAGGCAAGCACAGTTAATGGGGCCATCACTGGATGGTTCCATTGGGTTTGTAACCTCAGTGTTCTATTGCAAACTCATGTTCATTCCTTCTAAATCTGTTGGAAGAATACCAGCAAGGAAGAGTCTGGGCTGGGTATACACTGGCATGTACCTTGTGAACGCCCCACTCTGGCTCCCAGGGCTGGAAGCTTCCTATGGCCACAGGAAGGAACAGCACCCTCGGAAATGACTCCAGCACACAGGTCCCAGGAAGAGAGTAAAAGATGTAAAATAATGACATTCATTTTATAACTGTGCCAAGGGAAAAACGAGATAATAAAACACAGGAAAGAAAGTTTTGAAGAATTTATATGTAAAAGTAAAAACAGTAAGGAATGAAATGTCACGAATGCCCAGGAACTATGATGATCCATACAAGGTTCAAGCCATTATGTCCTGCCTTTCGAGGAGGAGGACGACAGGACTACTTCCAGGGTAAGTGAATAAAGATGAGGTTAAATAGCTTTTCCTGCTCAGTCCTTTAATGCAATTAATGCATATGTGAAAAACTGATCCCACTCGGCACATAATAAACGTTAGGTGATAAGTATAACAAGGAAGCTTTTCCCCATCAGTCTGATCATCACTGTACTTTGGTCCAAAATCTCTCTGATGAAGGAACTGTGAATGGTTATTAAAATAATTAAAGCTGCTCAAGGTAAAGCCTTGGTAACGATTGTCATAATTTTTCAAATCACATGATTATAGAAGACTGTATTGAAGGCTTTTTATGTTTTAAGGAGAAAATGCAATGTGCATATATAAAATCCATTAAGAGGCCTAACAATGCACCTTTGAATGTGGATGCTTACTAGGCTTGAGAGATCACATCAAGTCTGTGTAAAAGTCTATATAAAGTTGGGCATTTTTCTATCAGTTCTGAGTTTTAACCTTGCCATTGTAAAATAGAGAAAATACCAGTTATTTCTGCTTTTATAATTATTGTGAGGTTCAATGAACATGCTTGCCTATAAAGTCCTGTATAAAAGTAAGGTGAGTTAAAAATGGAACTCCCATTTGATCCAGTAATCCCACTTCTAGGACTATATCCCAAGAAACCAGAAACACCAATCAGAAAGGATATACGCACCCCTATGTTCATAGCAGCACAATTTACAATAGCTAAGATTTGGAAACAGCCTAAGTGCCCATCAGCAGATGAGTGGATTAAAAAACTGTGGTACAACTACACAATGGAATGCTATGCCACTATAAAAAAGGAACTTTTACCATTTGCAATAGCATAGATGGAACTGAAGAGCATTATTGTAAGCGAAATAAGCCAATCGGAGAAAGATAAATATCACATGATCTCACTCATATGTGGGATATACTGATCAACATAATTTGATGAACAAGAATAGATCCAGAAACAAATGATGGGGGGGTGGGGTTTAGAGAGCAACCAAAGGACTTGTATGCATGCATATTAGCATAACCAATGGACACAGACACTGGGGTGGTGAGGGTCAATTGGAAAAAAGGAGACATATGTAAAACTTTAGACAAAAAAATAGTAATTACTGTCATGTCATTGAAGTTCAGATGTATTGATTGTAAGGTACGTTAGCTTATGTATGAATCACTAGGAAAAAATGCTGTCAGTTCAACTTTGATATGCCATTGTTTGTAAAAACCAATTTTGGATACATTAAAATAAAAATTAAAAAAAACTGATCAGATATAGTATTATAAATTCTATTAAAGCACTTGACCCAAAACACCATTGGAACTGGAATTTGAAATTCACTTATAAATATTTAAATGCAGTATTTTCATTACTAAATTGTGGCTGGTGGATTACCTGTTTATTCTGTGATAAACATTTATTTATAAAGGGATCTGTTAGGAACTTGAAGTTTGATAAAAGCCTTCATGTTTCAACTGGTAAATGTTAAATAAACATTTAAAAGTCTTCATGTTCAACTGAAGCACATATTAGACTGGGCACTAATCCCTCCTGCAATCCAAACTCAGCTTTGCTATAGTCACACACCTTGTTCATTAATCCTCGAAGATGCCATGTACACGGAGTAACAACCCATAGCCAAGTAGTTAAACCTGGCAGGAAGCTAAGAAATACCTATTTAATAGAAAGGTTCACTGGATTATAGCAACCTTTTAGCTGGAAAATGCTGAAACATTAAAAAAACATATAATATGCTTCCAGATATTATACTTTGGTTGTTACCCTTCTACCTGACAAGCATAAGAGATAACAATACGTGGCCAGTTGGCTGACTTCTTACATCTTTATTAGAGACACAGTTAAAGTAGGTTTAAAAGATTTAGTGAGTTTTTGATTAGCAATTTATGAATTTCTATGAGGCTTAAGATACCTCATGCAACACCTTGAAATAACGTGAGTAATTGTACATGTACATGATAATGAGAGGAGGGAATGATAGTACCTGCCATTTAGTAAACTCTCAAGACGTATTGGTGGCAGAGCTTGAACATTTCACAGGAGTTTTGTGCTCTAATAGAAAGGACTGCAATTCAGCAGATGTGGTTCTCATTGTGGCTCTACTGCTATTCTCTAACCTTGCGCAACTGAAGTAATCTGTTTATGTCTCAGATTCATCCTTGTTTAAGTGGCCTTAATAGCAGGTGCACTACCTAATTTATACGGCTACTATGGAGGGGCAGTTTAAGCGTCTTGAAAAGTTGCAAAAGCTAAACATATAAACGGGCATCATTAGTGAATGACACAGAATTAACAGGTGGGCTCATTTCTGCCCTGTAGCAGAATGAGAAGTCAAGGGCCAACTTTTTGGCAGTTCTCCTTAAAAATTTCCCAGTGTGGTAGTCAGTGATAAAACTATAGTCTATATTGTTAAAATCTTGATCAACTGTTTTAAAAAAAGCACATTTCCCGTTCTTTTAAATAGACATGGCAACACCTCAGATATCATCTAGTAAGAGCACTTAAAGCCATGGAAATTGGGCCATTCAACAAAAGAATTCTCATTTTTGAAATACTCTAACAAGGAGCCAGGAAAAAGGATTCTAGATGGAACCCACAGACCCCTATGAACTATACTTCAAGGCAATTGTAATCAAAACAGCCTGCTAAAAGCAAAAGAACAGGCATATAGATCAATGGACACAACAGAGAGCGCGGAAATCAACCCATGCTTCTATGGTCAATTAATATTTAACAAAGGAGGCAAGAGACTACCATGTTGAGTAAGGACAGTCTCTTCAATAAATGTTAGTGGGAAAACTAGACAGGCACATGCAAAAAAATGCAACCAGACCACCAACTTACACCTACACAAGACTGAATTCAAAATGGACAAGACTTAAATACATGTTGCAAAAGCATAAAAATTCTAGAAGAAAACATAGGTAGTAAAACCTTAGACATCTCTTGTTGCAACATTTTTGCTGATTATTGTCTCTGAGGGCAAGAGGAACACTAAAACATACACAAATGCAAGGACATCAAGTTAAAAAGCTTCTGCACAGCAAAAAAAAAAAAAAAAAAAAAAATCAACAAAATATAAAGAGAACTCACTGAATGGGAGAACATATTTGCCAAGGACATATCTGATAAGGGGTTAATTTCCAAAATATATAAATATACAATGCAACACCAGTAAAAAATGGGCAAAGGACCTGAATAGACACTTCACCATACAGGACATACAAATGGTCAACAGACATGCAAAAATGCTCCAGGTCACTAATTATCAGAGAGATGCAAATAAAAACTAGACCTCACATTTGCCAGAATGACTACTATCAATAAACCAATAAACAATAAATGCTGGCGAGGATGTGAAGAAAGAGATTCTTGTGCACTGCTGGTGGGAATGCAGTCTGATGCAGCCACTGGGGAAAACAGTATGAAATTTCCTCAAAAAATTAAAAATGGAACTGCCTTTGACCCAGTGACCCCATTTCTGAGAATATACCCTAAGAATCCTGAAATACCAATCAGCATATATGCACCCCTCTGTTTATAGCAGCGTTTTTTATAATAGCTAAGACCTGGAAACAGCCCAAGTGCCTGTCAGCAGACGAGCCAATAAAAAAGCAGTGGCACATTTACACAATGGAATACTATGCGGCTGTAAAAAGAATGGAGTCTTACCATTGTAACAGCATGGATGGACCTGAAAAGGGTTATGCTAAGTGAAACGAGTCAGTCAGAATAAGACAAATACCATAAACTCTCACTAATACGTGGAATATAATGAACTAAATAAAATGAACAAAATGGAACCAGACGCATGAATACATGGCACAGACTGGCCAGTGCCCAAGGGGAGAGAAGTGGGTATGACTGGATAAAGAAGGTGAAAGAAATAGCTAAAGAACATATATGCATATCCCAAGGATACAAACAATAATTTGGTAAAGGCTAAGAAAGGGGTAGGTAGGGAAGGGGTAGGTGGGTAAGGGAAGCAAAAGTGAGGGGGAATGGGGACTCCTGAAATTATGTCAACACAAGTATTTTTAATAAAAAAATACCAAAATAAAAGCTGCATACATCTTGGTTGCGTTTGCTGTAACTAATGCATAATGTCTCTTAAAACACATTCAATTCATGTGAAATATGAGGTATTTAGATAAACAGTAGGTTGCAATGTAGCTGGGAAAAGCACAGATAATGAAGAGAAAGCTTTTTTAGAATGATAGAAAACCATTTCAGCATGTACTACCATGCATATTTCTTCCACAGATAATTGAAAACTGAAGAGCCTTGGGAAAGGCTTGGATTATAGCTCAGAAAATAAGTTAGTTTAGAAAAGTCACAAAGTGAGCAGCATTAATATGTCCCATTTCTGAAGGGGTTTGTTTCAGGATACGTTAGCCAAAACTACTGGAAACCTGTCTATTGATGAGCACTCCACTAAGCACGTTTATTGCTTGTTATCTAAATAATAACACATTAGAAACATTATTTTTAAGTGGTCACCTTTGCATCTCAAGCTATTTCTTCATTTCTCTTCATATTACAAGTTTCCTTACATAATAAGAAATGTCAAGGAATTCCCCAGATGGAGTTCTTTAGGCTTAAAGGGGAAAATGTAGGAAGCCAGTTTCAACAGTGTCATACTTATCCTTTACATAAAAACTGTGGCATACTTAGTCTGTGTTTTTAGCAAAAAGCAGATGCTTTCCTGGTATCTTGAAATAACTTTAATCACTCTAAGTACTGAAGTAGTATGGCTATTTCACATTCCCAAACAGGCCTAACAGTTCAGGCCTGAGCCCATATGCAGAGGCTGCTGCCATATGTGACAGAGATAGTATAGTCAATTAAAAGGGCCCGAGGGGATTGTTCCCTATGATGTGCAGGTGAGTTTAAGATATCCTGATCTAGTTCTGACTGGTTTGGCTCAGTAGATAAAGCGTCGGCCTGCTGATTCAAGGGTCCTGGAACGAGGGCATGTACCTTGGTTGCGGGAACATCCCCAATGGGGAGTGTGCAGGAGGCAGCTGATAGATGTTTTTCTCATCGATGTTTCTGACTCTCTATCCCTCTCTTCCCCTCTCTGTGAAAAATCAATAAAATATATATATATATATTTTTAAAAAAAGATATCCTGATCTAACCAGTGAATTCTCCAGAACCCGTGTCTCAATCTTAGAGTGAGGTCACTACATCTTATTCTGGTACTTCCTGTGACTTCTATATCCCAGTGTGACAAAATGCTGCCCTTTTGCCTTTTCTTTTTCTTAACACCTCTTTTCTTTCTTATCTTCCCAATTTAGTCTTCACAGAGGCTAGACATTTTAGCTCCCTATTCAGACCCGCTGTACAAAATGCCACAAAGTTGTGTGATCCTCACCACATTGGGATTTCATGAAAGTTTACCTCACTGTCAGTCACCTTTTGCTTCTGCATGTTTCTTAAAAGAGCAGCCATGTTTAATATTGTGAACGATGATGTGACGCCTCTTCCCACTCTTAAGAACAGTGATAAATTTCAGAGCACGTTCAGCAGAACTGGACTGCATTATGCACAGTACACATGTTCATCGCCAAAATTGTACTCGCCAGAATGTATGTAAGCAGAATGAATTGCTGAGACTTCAAAATTCCTGTTCCTCAGAACTGATTTTATTAGCCCATGTACACCAAAGGTGGGTGGTAAAAGAAGTATGGTTTTCTTGCATCACTGAAGACCTATGCTGTTACACTGTAGCTTTCTAGTCTTTACTTAAGCCTTGCCAGCAGTGTGCTGCTGCAACACCAGAGACACAGCTTTGCAACCTGTCACCTCTTCCGGTAGGCAGCCATCCTGGTCTCGCAGAGTGGGGTCCGCACCAGACTGGAGCAGCAGCTCCACGATGTCCAGAAACTCACAGGCAGCAGCTGACGGGGAAAGTGACAGACATGAAAACAAGGTTACTCCGAGACAGAGAGACCAGACTTCAGCAAGAGGGTCATGTGCTGAACTGTGAGGAATCCAGAACGACGAGAACTCTTAGAGTGGCTGTAGGGGGAATCAGGCCTCAGAAGCAGAACTGTGCTGGTACAGTGGACTTGTGAATGTTAGGAAAATCAAATTTACTTTTTGGTTGCCCAAAAGCAAACAAAGAAATACATTTTAAATTTTATTATGATTAAGAAAAAAACTTTTAATTGATTTTTTGAGAGAGGAAGGGAGAAGGGAAATAGACAAAGTTAGATGAGAGAGAGAAACTCATCAGCTGCCTCTTGCATGCCCCCTACTGGGGATTGAATTCGAAAACCTGGAGATGTGCCCCGACCTGGAATCAACCAGCAACCTCTTGATGTACAGGAGGATGCTAAACCAACTGAGCCACACTGGCCAGGGCAAAATAAATTTTTTAATTGTGAGGCTTTTTTATTCTATTCTTAAGGATGCGATGAAGGGAAAGAACAAAACAAGTGTTTAAATATCTATTATACTTTGATCAGAACAAAGATAGATTCTCAAAAGACTAAAAATATTGTAAATGTCAAAGAAAAAATTTTGTCTTTGAACAGGGGGTGAGTAACTAACTGAACTTTAACATCTGTAAGTGAAAAAAATAAAAGCTAGCCTAGTAATTAGACCATCCCTTTACATAATCTTCTCCCCCCTAGCCCCCCAAATAATAAATGGTACCAATCAAAAGTGCAGGAAGGGGAAAGGACCTGTAGATATGAAGATGGTGTGATATGGCCCCCAGGATGGACAAACAGACTGAAGGACTAGAATTCAGAGCTGTCGCTCCTTTGTACATATATGGAGACTTCATTTATGAGTATGCTGGCATCACAGATCAGTGAGAAAACAAAAACCCATTAATTAGATGGCACTGAGACAAGTAGGCTAAAGGCAAAAATAGGCATTTCATTCAACATGAACCATAAATGGCAATAAACATGAAAAGATGAGCAACCACATTAGTAACCAGGGAAATGAAACTAAAATCAGGAGGTACCATTTCATACCCAACAGGTAGGTGAAACGAAAACCTTAGACAACACCAAGCCTTAAGAAGGACCAGTGCAAGGGACACTCCGCTAGAGACTGTGGAGGGCACTTTGGAGAACAATTTGGCATTACCCACTGACCCTAGACAAATGCATATGCTCTGACCCAGCAAGTCTGCTCCAAATATGTACTCTAGGAACTTCTGCATGGCTTCTCCAGGAGATATTAGCAAGAATGTACATAGCAGCACTGTTCACAGAAGACCCCAAATGTAAACCACCCAAATGCCCATTTAGAATAACATGTAAAAATATAGTACTGTTTACTTATAAATGAAACCCCACAAAACACTGAAAACTAATGAACTCTAACTTCACACGAGTTTATCTCCAGAACATAACGTTGAATGAAAAAAAGTCAAAAGAATATATACAGTTTGATTTCATTTACACAAAATTAAAAATAGACAAAACTAAACACCACTGTTCAGAGACACAAATATGTAGTGAAACTATAATCATTAATATAAAATTTGGAATATTCCTAAATAGTGGGGGGAGGGCGTGTAGGAAGGTTATGTGCCTGGGTAGATACACCCAGATATTGACAAAGTTCTATTTTTAAGCTAGGTGTTGGGTATATTTTTAAAAAGCTACATTTTAAACTCTTCATATGTATTTTATTACTTTTGTAGTATGATATATTACACAACAGCAACAACAAAAGGTTAGAAGGGAAATAAAGGATAAAGAACTAGATTCAATGAGTATTTTATTGAATACACACTATATCAAGTACTATCAAGGATACAAGTTAAGATTATTGTTCTGCGGATCAACCAAAGGACTTGTATGCATGTATATAAGGATAACCAATGGGTACAGATACGGGGGATGGAGGGGATTTGAAGGCATGTGCCAGGGGGTAGTGGAGGCCGGGAGGAGGTCATTGGGGGAAAAGGAGACATATGTACTATTTGTAATACCTTAAACAATAAAAAAAAATTACTGCTTTGGGAACGTATTATAAAATTGCTGGGAGAGGAATACATAATTCAGCAACCCTACCACAAAAGAATGAATAAGTTCTATGACGTTTGCATATGCACATATACACACATGCACAGGCAGGAGAGAAGGAGGCTGTGGACTCAGGAAAAACACCACCAGTAGGTAGTATATAAGCTGAGCTTTGAAGACAGAGTAAAATTCCGGCTAAACTCAGAAGGAAAGGCATTACAGAGTGAGAAAACACCACTGGCAGAGGCATGAGAGCACAGGAATACTGAGAACTGGCTGCTGTCTCACAGAAACAACAGAGGGTCGCATGCAGAGAGGCTGGGTTTCAATCACACTGGACAGGGTATCTGGAAAGCCATACTAAGAAATTTGGAGTTAATAAGCTGGGGAGTGGCATAATTTGGCTTCTGTATTAGGTTGATCATTCTATAAAGAGTGACCTGAAAGTCTAGAAATTTGTGGCAGCAGACCAATTAGGAGATTGTGGCAGTTCTTTAAAGGATTTGAAATGAGCCAGTGTTAGCAGAGATACAAGAAGGGACTGAATAAGAGAGCCAATGAAAGTCAAGGAGAAGGATATAGCAATCTCGTTAAAATATGTCAGTGTATACTAAATTTAATAATTAATGAAGCTGATATGTTATGTTTATAGACCCTTAAACATTTAATTATTTATATTTTGTAACTTTCTTTTTATTTTGTGGGACAAAAAACATTTTATTTCTAATGTGTTTATAGGTTTTTGAAATGCTCATAGGCTCAAGGCCTATGATTATAATGTTTACTGAATAAAATGGCCCAAATATTTCTACATTTGATATGAAACCCAGACACAAAAAATAAATGGTAAAATCTGAATGCACGGAAACCTAAAATTGATAAAACTGAACACATAACAATTTAAAACATCTATACCATACACACAAAAACACTATACATATAGGTAAACTGGGGGGGACCATGGGAGCGCTCCAAGGTATGTCTGGCCTGTTTTGCCCAGTCTTGATCGGCTGGACCCTAGCAGCAAGCTAATCTACTAGGCAGAGCATCCTCCACCCCCCCTCAGTGTGCGTCATAGCGAACGGTCGAACGAATGGTTGGACACGTAGTATATTAGGCTTTTATTATACAGGATTACAATTTATATATATAAAGCCTAAGCGACCATCTGACCAGTAGCTATGACGTGCAATGACCATCAGGGGGCAGACGCTCCAACTGGTAGCTATGATGTGCACTGACCACCAGAGGGCAGACGCTCAAAGCAGGAACTAACAAGCTGTGGTAACTTGACAGCTGCAGTTCTCAGGTGACGCACCTGGAGCCAGATTCCAGGGTACATCACCCAAGAATCACCCTTTCGAAATCTGGGACCCCTCTGGGGATGCTGGAGAGCTGGTTTCAGCCCAATTCCTGCAGGCCAGGCCCAGGGACCCCACCTGTGCATGAATCCATGCCTCAGGCCTCCAGCTTTATTATAATTTACTAGGGGCCCAGTATACAAATTCATACACCTTGAAAGGAACTGTGGGCTGTGAGGCTGCGGTGGACACAGGGTGAGTCTTGGCCCATCCTCCATGCCCCTGCCCAGTCCCTCCCACTGCAGCCCCCAGTCTGGTCTGCCAGTAGCCCCACTCCCTCTGCTACCGCTCCTATGCACTGATGGCGCTGGCCCCACTCGCACCTGCTGATGGCACAAAGCAATTGGGGCCGGCACCAGCAGTGGATGTGACTGGGGCCGGCGCCTTCAGTGGGTGCAAGCTGCCCCAGTCACCCCTTAGGAGCAGGAGGAGGGGGAGTCGGCAGCCCCACTCACACCTGCTGATGGCACTGAGCACCAGCTACAGGTGTGAGTGGTAGCTCTAACACTGGCTGCGGGTGCGAGCAGGGCCCGTGCTGGCAGCAGGTGTGAGCGCTGGGCAGGATCACGGCATGTGGGAGCAAACAATTTTTAGGAACCACCAGTGGCTTGCCCTGATGACAGTGACTGGCACCCTGCCTTGGTCTGGTACCCCCCCTCATCTGCTTCACCATCCCACCATGGCCGATGCCTGTCATGTTCTGCACTCTGCTGCCTGCTGCTGACGCCCATCATGTTCCATGCACACCCCTTGGTGGTCAGTGCACGTCATAGCAACCGGTTGTTCTGCCATTTGGTCTATTTGCATATTAGGGTTTTATAGCAGAGGACTCCTAGGCCCCTGTGATGGCAGGCTCCCCCCCACTCTGCCCCAGTCCTGAGATCGCCAGCTCCGCCCCTGCCCCACTGCAGCCTCTGGCCAAGACTACAGGTCTGGGCAGGAGACCCCCAGGCCCCTGCCATTGCCAGCTCCACCCTTCAGCCTCTGGCCAAGGCTGCAGGCCTGGAGGGGACCCCCAGACCCCTGAGACCGCAGGCTCTGCCCCTGCCCCTCCAATTGCTGGCTCTGCAGAGCCCAGGCTCCTGCGATCTCTGGCCTTGCCCCTGCCCAGGCCTGAGGCCTCTGGCCCAGGCCTTATGCCTGGGTAGGGTACCCTCATACCCCTCCAATCACTGACTCTGCCCCTGCCCCCTCTGATCACCGGCTCTGCCCTTGCCCATGCCTGAGGTCTTTGGCGAAGGCCTCTGGCCTGGGCAGGGGACCCCCAGCCCCCTCTGATTGCCTATTCCGCCTCTCGGGACCCCCACCTCCCCCGCCACCTGCCTGGTTAATAGGCCTGACCACTTTAGTGGCAGGGCTAAGCTGGACTGGGCACCACCATCTTGTGGCTATGGTGGCGGCCATCTTTGTGATGGAGTGATGCCTAATTTGCATATTACTCTTTTATTAGATAGGATTTTTGCATCTGTATTCATGAGTGATACTGGCCTATAGTTTTCTTTTCCTCTAGGGTTTTATCTGGTCTGGTATTAGGGTAATGTTGGCCTCGTAGAATGAGTTGGGCAGTGTTCCCTCACATTTTCTGGACAGTTTGTGTGTATAATTGGTATTATTTCTTCCTTAAACTTGTAGTAGAATTCATCATTGAAGCAATCAGGTTCTGAAGATCTTGATATGTGAAAGTTTCTGGTTACAAATTCAATCTCTTTAATCAATGTAGGGCTATCTAGGGTACCTATTTCTTTTTGAGAGAAATAGTTTGTATCTTTTGATAGTTTGGGTCTTTTCAGAAATGTCCATTTAATGCTATCTAATTTATTGGCATAAAACTGTTTATAATCTCCTCTTATTTGCTTCATAACATCTATAGAATCTATATTGATATCTTCCTTTCATTCCTCAAATTGGCAATTGTTTTTTCCTTTTTTTAAAAGACCTATTTTATTGAACTTTTTAAAGGTTTCATTGATTTTCTCATGAATTTTTTTGGTTTTCTATTTTAATGATTTCTGCTCTGATCTTTATTATTATACTAGAGGTGTGAATTCGTACATGGGTGGGGTCCCTTGGCCTGGCCAGAGACCAGCGTTGACTGGGGCTGTCACACCCAGTCCTGACGGGGGCCAGCCACCAGCAGGGGAGGGACTGCAGGAGGTTGGCCAGCTGGGGAGTGACTGTAAGAGGGCTCCAGGTTGTGTCTGGCCTGTCTCCCCTAGTTCTAATCGGCCAGACTCCAGCAGCAAGCTAACCTGCCGGTCAGAGCGTGTGCCCCCGGTGGTCAGTGTGTCATAGCGACTGGTTGAGTGGTCGACCAAATGGTCAAATGATCAGTTGGACTTAGTATATTAGGCTTTTATATATATAGATTCCTATGCTTATCTTGGACTTAATTTGCTCTTCTTTTTCTAATATTTTAAAAGGTAGAATCTTAGATCATTGCTTTGCAACCTTTATTCTTTTCTAGTAAAAGTATTTAATTTCCACCTAAACACTGCTTTTAGCTGCATTCCACACATTTTGATAGGATACTTTCATTTTCATTTAGTACAAAATATTTTCTAATTTCCCTTGATATTTCTTCTTTGACCTATGAATTATTTAGAAGTGTATTTAAATTTTTTACAATTGGGGATTTTCCAGATGTGTGTCTTTTATTAATTTCTAATTTAATTCTGAGATGCTCATAGAGCAAATTTTGTACAATTTCCTTTACACTTGTTGAAATTTGTTGTATTGCCTAGAATATGGTCGATCTTGGCAAAGTATTCCATGTGTACTTGAAATAATGTTTATTCTATTTATTAGATGGAAAGGTCTATAGATATCAATTAAGTCAAGTTGATTGACAGTACTGTTCAAATCTTTCATATCCTTGCTGAATTATTATCTACTTGCTCTATCAATTACTGATTTATTGCTTGACAACAGGTTGTTTTTTTCCCTTGCTTTTTTGTGTCTCATAATTTTTGATTGAATGCAGAACACTGTGTGTAGAAGGACAGTGGAGGCTGCAGTAAATAATATTATTTACCCCAAGAAATGATTCCTCTTCTTCTGTCATGCCATTAGTATGGGTGTTGATTAAATCTAGTCAGCAGTTGAACTGCATTTGAGTTTTGTGGGTCCAATAGGTAACTTTCCATTCCTCCAGGTGTGGCTGCTGCTACCTTAAACTTTGTGTGCAGTCCAGGGTGCCAGAGGGCTTTTTCAGTATTCTTGCTCCACCTTTAGCTTTCAGTAGTCTCTGCATGTCTACCACAAAGGGAGTCTCTCTCTCCTTTCTACTCTGGTTCTAAGACTGCCATTGCTTATTATTCAGGATAAAGCTCATGGGTGGGAGTGGGATGGAGTTCTTTGTCCTCTTGGCCTGGTCTCGTCTCAGGCAGCCCCTCAAGGGTGGTGATTTCTCAGTGTTCTTGTACCCCCTCCCAGAAATGTCAACCCAACTCTGCTATGTATGAGGGAGAACATGTCATGAGAGGGAGAGTTTCCTGCCCTTCCTCAGTGATGAGATCTCTGCTTTGTGTTGGTGCAGGGTTTGGAGCCCAGGGGTTCCCTGTTCCTCCTTGGCAGCAGATTTTGATTTATTCCTCCTCCAAAAGCAGTGGATATCTGCCTGAGCCCAGGGATAGGAGGAGGACGAAAAGTTTTCTGATTTACCGCCAGTGGTTTAAGGATTTTGCTTCATATGAAATAAGGGTCCAGGGAAGTGGCAGAGTTTCAGAACTGTATGCCACAGAGGACGGCTCTCTCTGTTCTCAATGTCTTTTAATAAGAGCATCAGTTAATGATAAAGAGAACCGTAGTGAGGACTCATTCTAAATTATTCTAAAATGTCATTCTAGCTCACTTGAAGAATTTGTTAATTTTAGCATTTTTTTCCTTATCTGTTTTATGGTGGTTGCCTCTTCCTCGGTTGCTCTACCAAAGTGAAATAGTCTGTGTGTCTTGTAGGGGCTTGTCCCTCTTTGCTGGATCTTACATGGACACAGAACTCTCTGGGAGTTTGGTTTTAAATGACTTAGTGTGACATTTTTTTTGCTCTCTGTTGATGCTCAAGTAAAATAATTTCTCTGGCTCCCTTAACTGCTCACTCCCCTGGTGGAGCGCAGGGCTTCCTGGCTATATGAGGTATAGTGGGCATAGAGTCAACAGCCTAAACCAGGTTGGGATGAGTTGTGAACTTGGGACAAACTTATGCACCAAACTCTAATCCATAATAGCACAAAGACAGAGGTGGTTCTAAGTGAACAGAGGTAGAGGACAGAAATTTTTCTGAACTAAAATCAGACTAATTGGGAACCCTAGCTCTAGAGGTCTTCAGTGGGGTACGGTTTCTTGGATGGTCACTAAAACTATATATTTGATGACTGAATAAATAGAGGAGGAGCAAAGCAGAGAAAGGCAAGAATTGCCTATTCTATACTTGGGGCAGGTATTGGTGGGTTGAGATTATATTTGGGGGTTTGTTGCAGATAGGGAAGAAGGTGAAGACTGGATATATTTACCAAGGCCCAGGATTCAACAGAAAGTGTTTAGAATTATAACATCCCATCGAGAATTTAAAATTATCTCCCAAAATAATATAATCAACATAATACCATGAATCACTGTACATCAAATTAGACTCCAATGGAAGACAGTTTCTTACAAAATATAACCAAGTTAAGGACACACTGCCTAATATTAAGTAGCTGTGAGAGGAAGACATTTCTCCTGCAGAGAACTAGCTGCATGACATTTATATTTTTAGAAATAATCATTTAACCTTTTTGCCACAGCTATCGGTCTCAACTTATTGTGAGAAACACTTGGTTAGGTTTCAAGATTGGAACTTTTAAAGCAGTACCAGAGGAATAAATTTCCCAGTGTGTAAATCTGTGACACAGGATAATAACTAGCATGATCTGTCAGACCACTATTGGCTCAAATCTAACCCAACACTTGAGATACTAAGCATGAAGATCCAGGCTAAGTAGATGTGCACTCTGCCTGAAAACACTAAGCTGGCCATCTCAGACAAAGGGCACTGATTTCATAGATGCTGTAAGAGGAAGGAAGAGATGATACAATCTGTTAGTATTAACTCAGGAGTGGAGCTTAAAATTTCAAGTTCCACAGCTAAAGGACGATAGCTAACCAGTTGAGAAAAGGCTAACAAGCTGTATAACAATCCCCTTAACCTAACAAATGTGAATACAATTTTAGCTCAACTCTAGCTATAAAGTGAGATTTAAGTTTGGAATTTAAGGATTACAAAACAGTACTTGTGAGTAAAGGATATGGCATCCATAAGGAAAGGAGTTTGATTAACAAGTGCCAGGGGTTTATGCAAAGGCAGACTGACATGAGAGCATAAGGAATCAGGAAGCTGTATAGAGAGACAAAAAGGAAGAGAAGAGAAAGACTGATTTACAGGACAGGGAAACCACACAGGTGATCATACCCAGTATAAGGTGGGCACTGTGGCACCACTTCTTGGAGATTCACTGTTGATAGGCATGAACTATGTTTATGGTTAGCAGAGCCTCCTGGCACAGGTAAGTGCCCAGCAAATAGTTCGTTTTTTTAAATAGGCATTGAACCCCCAATTAGATGGTGAGCTACTTGATTTCATGCTTTTTTATTCTCTCTCCTCCATCTAGCACTGTGCTGGGAACCTAGTGTTTGCTCAGAATTCATTAGTTAATTAATTTCTCTGCCTTTGGCATCTTCAGTGAAGCACAATTCATGAGTCAGAGTCACTTTTTAGAGATGTGTGAGCTGCCCATCCCCTCAAAATGGACAAAGGCAAAGAAGATGAGAGAGGAGTGAGAAGGAAAGGGGGCTAACATTTTACCCAATTAATGAGGGGATATTCTGGTGCCTACAATGTGCTGGGAAATACAAGAACAGTCATAAGCCCATTTCAGAAAAGCTTGAGCAAGTCCACAGGGAGAAGAACAGTTGCTGAATTTATGGTACCCTGGGAACCTCTATTTGTCAAGTGCCACAGAGGCAGCCCTGACACTGGCACAGGTGAAGATGAATTTTCATTCAGAGCAGTGAGCCTTCTGACTCCATTAATCCTCAGGGTTTTGATGATGAATTTCTTTCTTTTTTTATTTTATTTATTTTCACTCGAATGCCTCCTCCTACTGCCCTGTAACAGCATGGAAGGAACAGAACAGATGGCGCTTTACGTGGAAGACCGAGGGCTCATGAGGATACAAAGCCTGCCCACTCTGAAATCACATGACTATACGTGCAAGGAAAAGCCTTGATTTCCCCTGGGAGACACAGATGCAATGATGTTAGTATTCCCAGTGGAGGGAGAGGAGGGGAAGGCTAACAGGCCATTTACAAGGAAGACCACACTTATACTAATATACTCTTCAGCAAGGATCATGTTTAATTACAAAATAACAGGAGGACCAATATCTGAAGATTCAAAATCACCGAAGTAAAATTGAGGCAAATAAGGGTTTTAGTATGCTGCTATGCAAAGCCCATTTGCAAAGAACCAGAATGGCCGTACAGTAGAATACTGGCCTCTGGTTAACCTGCCATTGGCTCTGACCCAGTTTTAATCAGAAGCCAGGATTTACAACCTGCTTAAGGATGGAGTTTGACAACTGCTATAATCAGAAGAGCTGTCAACACAAGGACAGCTGTCAAGCCAAACTGTAATTCATAAAAATAGTTGCTAAGCCCACAAGACATCCCCAACATTGTCTTTGCACTCCCTGGATTTAACTATACTTTTAGTTTTATGAAAGTCCCAAGAAGAGGTTAAGGGTCCTAAAATAAAATAAAATAAAATCAACAAATGGCTACTGAGTGCCTATTAAATAAAAGGTTAAATAACACTGACTAAAAAGATAAACTATGCCCAGCAGATTCCCTGGCATTTGGTAAGTATTTAATAAAAGGTAATTATTATTATTATCATTATTATTATTGTATGGCAGACTTTGTTTTGATGAGGTTAAAAACTGGCAAAAGTCTAGTGACCTGGTTAAAAAAGAAATCTAAATTAAAAATGAATCACTCCTATAAGTGAATATTAACTTAAAATATTAATTTCCTGAAACATTCCTGGTTGTCAGAATATATATTTATAATGCCAAAAACCTCTAACTAATGGTATTATTTTTATGTTTAATTATCTTGATTATAACATATATGATATTTATTTTGTTCCTTCTACAATAAATAATGTAATGAGAGATAGAAATAGAGGCTGTTTTACAAGATCAATTTTGGGCAGGATTCCTGAATCAGGGATAATTTTTATTAATGTTTAAACTCTCAGTGAACAGAAATAAGACTATAAAAGTGCAAAGACAGACACAGATATTGAAATATATGTTTACTCACAAATATGGTTTTGAAAAATAGCCTTGATTCACTCACTGAGGTGACCAATGGTAAAGGATTTTCATTTATTTTATTTCTAGGCGAGATCATCTTCCACAAAATAATGTCTGTTTTAAAAGGATACTAGGACTGTAATTATCTATGGAATTATGAAAAGAGCACGGGAAGTTTAACCAGGAGACCTGGCTAAGCGTCTGGCCTCTGCTACCTATAGCTTGTGTTACCCTGTCAAGGTCACTTCCCCTCTCTGGACTTGAGATTTTCATTTGCAAATGTAGGAAATGTTTGTATGTATATTATATATATGTAATTTTAATTAACAAATATTTTAAGTACAGTACAGAGAGGACTATAAAGATTAATAAAAAATTTTGGTTATTATAAATAATGCTGTGATAAATGTTCTTAATGATGTCTCATTATATACCTGTCCCGTGGTATTTCTAGGGTATATATCTAGACGCAGTCTTTCTGCTGGATTTTGGTACCAGGTGATACTAGCTAAAGTCATAAATGAGTTGGGGCATATTTGGTGACATTTCAATCTTTTTTTTATCAGGTCAAGTTACCATAAGAGCTAACCCAGTAAGTTAGACTCCTCGACAACCCAGGAAGGTACTTGACATCCAAGCAAATACTAAGCAGTGGACCAAAGTGCCCAGGGGCACCTGGGCTACTTACTACTGCAGGGTGATCTGGGATTGCCAAAACTAGTAAAATAGCCTAACATATTCCCTCCCCATAGGTCTAAAGGTGGTTGATCCTTTATCTGATTTAAATATTGATGACTGTCTCTTATTCAACAATATTCACATCCAAATAAAAAGAATACTTTTACTAGTTACTTGACACTTTACAAAATACTTCAATATCTTTTACCTCAATGAATTTACCCAGTAGCTCTTTAAAGCCATTATCCTCTATTTTATAGGTGACTTAAATAAAGATTACTTAACTATGCTAATAAGTTAGTAGGGGAAATGAGTTAAAATGCTCAATTCACTATGAATGTGCCCATACGAATTTTAATATACTGTGACACAGACAATGGTAAGGACCTGCGGGAGGGGAAGGAGAGGATAGGAGAGGGATGCAAGAGGGGAAAAGGAGGATCTATGTAATTTATCTTCAACTTTAGAGGTTATTAATCTGTTTTTTAAACAAAAAAGTTACTGTATCTTTGCTAGTAGCCAGACATTTTTCTAAGCACTAAATAGTGCTGGACAAAGTTGAGATAAACACATAGAGAAGAGTTTCAAATGATTATTAATAGTTAAGAAACATCTTACCATAATGTAGAGCTGTTTGACCTTCATTATCCTATAAAAGAAACAAAAAACACATTTAGAAGTCTAAGTTATTGCAAAAGTATGGAAGTACATAAGTTATAGCAAATATCTGATATTACAAAGTTCTATAGGTTTATCAGATACATAAAATGAAGACAGTTCTTTGAGCCTCATAGTAATTTCTGTGGTTACCAGGGGCTGTGGGGAGAGAGGAATAGGGAATTATTGGGTAATGGGTATAGCATTTCAGGTTGGGATGGTGAAAAAGTTCTGGTGATGAAGAGTGGTGATGGAAGCATGACAATTTGAATGTTCTTAAAGCCACTAACCTGCACACTTAAAAACGAGTATTTCACAACCATTTAAAAAATAGAAAAGAAAAAGCAAAAGGTGTGAGCCAAAAACTGCAAGAGGCAATGTTCTCCATTCTTGGAGAAAAGTCCACAGTAGGAGAAAAGAAGGAAGAAGTATTGACAACGAAAAAAATAGCAGTGAGAGATGGAGAAGGACTCAGAGTCTCTAGTTCTTGTCATTCTGACTATATCTTTGCCTTTCTTGGTTAGATGAGCCAGCAACAAAATACTCCCTAGACAAATGTGATAGTTTGGCAGTTGAAAACAAGTGTCCTCACTAATATAGTATGCAAGAGAATTGATGACCCAAACCTTGGTCATCTTCCTACCAATTCCTTCTCCTCCCAATTTTGTGACTGCCGATTACTAATCAATTGGGACTCCCACATCTGTAACTGCTCTTCACTCTGCTAGAAAACTATCCTGCAGTCTTTAAAGACAGTGTCTTGCTCTTTTCTCCTGTTTTAAAATTGCCTTTGATATACTGGAGCACTTTAGGTAGACTTATTTTGTAGTCTCTACTAGTCCCTCTAGTTCTTTGAGTTCAGGAAGAGGAGGAGGTTGGGTGACAATACCTGTGATGCTTCTTGGGCTGCCAGAGGTTCTCTTTTTGGCAGCTTCCTGTGTGCTTTATAATTTTGGACTGTAACTTCATTTTAAATAGGGTTTTATCTGAAAAATTCTGGATTGAAAGTCTTTCCCTCTATAGTGATTTTGCTTCTGTATCTGCCAGGTACCTCACAGATATTATGGATTTTTGCACACTTAAGTAGTGCAAATTTTAAAAGGGCAAATCTCTCTCCCTTCCCACTAATAGGCTTGTAGCACAGACCAAGACAAACTCTCCCCGTCAAATGCGTTTTGCTGGGCAGATTACTTTTAGTCTACTTTTTTCCTGATTGTGGCTGGTGTTGAGATCTCTACCCCATAGGCATTGAGATTGGTCAATTCTTGCAGGGCAGCTCAATGTGGATTTAAACTCACTACTTTTTTTTTTTTTAAGCTTTGGGTTTATTTTATAAACTTCACGACTCAGTTCATCTTCTTCAGGAACCCTTCTGAGTCCTCTGGCGGAGTTAGGTGGCCCTGTTTTCTAGCACTGTGCATAGCATACACACTGGTATCTCTTTTCTATCGAGGCTGTAAGCTTCCTATAGGCAAGTATTATGGCTTTCATCCAGGGCCTATCACAGTGTCTTGCATATAGTGTGTGCTTTCACTGGTTTATTACTTAATCTCTTGACTACCTTTTTTCATTTACTTGAACTTTTCTTTTTTTTAAGTCCCATATATTTCCTACAGTGTGGAGTATAATGCTAGCTGTGATGACCCAATGTGGGCCTAAACAATAATGAAAAGGAGATGTAGTTTAGAGTTAACTAGGTGCAAAAATCACTACTATATCCAGGTTGAATTCTAGTCCTTTTTTCTTCTCTAAGTGCACAGAACAAGTTGGCCACTCTTTAGAGATTATCTCCCCACATGTCTTCTGCATTTACCCTTTTGTATTTTTATTATTTTTATCATGTCCACATTTTATTCATAATTATTTTTTTTAAGACTTAGCTTTCTTCTATCTCCAGATTGGGCACCCTATCAAATATAAGAAGTTTGTTTTTTTATTCTATCATATTAAGTATTGATGAAAATATTAATATTTTGATCAGAACAGATACAGAGGAAACACTATTTTATCCTTTTAATATTAAGCCACTAATAACACTGCTGTTTTCTGTGCGTAAAACACTATAGCCAAGTCCTGATTTTTTCCCTGCTGTTAACTACATTTTATCAATCTGAATCAAAAGCCATATTTCCAAGTCAAGATTTCATATATATACTGCAGTCAGGGGAATAACATGCTTCCTACATGTTCTCTATGAGCAGAAAATTCTGCTGAATGTTACTGGATTTGCTTTTTGTGACCACAGTGATATTGATACTCTAATTTAGTTCAGACTTGACCTACCATCTCTGCCAATGTTAGTTCTAAAGGTATAGTAGTAAGGCAGCGCGAACCATTAAAAGAGTAATGTAATAGCAGAGCTGTACAGAGGAAATGAATCTTCTCATGTGCCTAAAGAGAGGTTTTGTTCTTACCCAATAATTTGATAAATTATTTGATTTTAAATTTTATTTTAAAAATAGTATTTCAAGTGAGTATATAAGGTGGCACTGAAGAAAACTGGTTATGAGGTATTAGAAGTAGTGATAAAAATGATGAGTTAGTAAGATGATTTGGGATAATTTTTAATATTATTTCTAAGCTTAGAATTACTGCTTCTTTCTTTATGAGATCTGTGACTAATAGATTACACTAAATTGACAATTTGGAAGTTTGCAAATGTATTTTGTGATTATTTTTTAAAGATTTTTTTCTAGATATATGAATAAGTCTTCAGTTGAAGGTTACAGGCATTCTCCTTACTTGAACAGCAGCCACAACAACAAAAGGAGGTATAGTACCACCTCATTTAACTGGCATCTTTGGAGCATGAAAAGCCTGCAGGTTTTTCAAATAATTGGAACATTACCCTTGAGCATGTAGGTAATAGGAAAAAGTTACTATTCACTTGTATTCTACCTAAATTGGAATACCATCTATATGTTTACAAACATTTTTCAGCAAATACAATTAGCTATTTCCAATAAAAGTTTATCAAACCAATTAAAATCATGGATACTTATAAATGGCTCCTTAGAGTTACAAGCATGACAGGGTTACCCCACCTGGCACCATCCACTTCTTGTTTGCTGTGTTCTTCAGATCACCATACCTAATTTGTGGCTTTTGAGATCAGATGCTGGGAGCTGAGGTGTTATAGTATTTAATGTGAAACACTGAGATTTTTGATCTTTCAACTTAGAGCATGTCCACCTAGAAATCAATTAGAGCAGGGATATGAACATACGAACCATGACTCCAATAACAGAATTGATTGGCAAGCTGAGAATAAAAAGACAGAAGGACAACCAAGTTGTCTTCTAATTTTATTATCTTTTCTGTCTTCCAAGAGTATTAGAGGAGTACTTTAAAAAGACATCAAGAATTTCCCTCATTTTGAACTATTTATATATCTAACTACCTTGATACGTCTGAATAGGTATTTGAGAGAAACAGAGAAAGGATGATTATTTTAAATTAGTCTCTAATCAAATTGTAGTCTTTAGAGACCTAAATTTAAATTCTTCTTCTTTCATTCATCTTTTGTATGCCTAGCACATAATAAGTACTCACGAAATGTTTGATCAATGAACTGGATGATTATAACTAATACAAATCCTGTTTAGTTTTTAATCAATATTAATAATTATTTTAAAGCAACTACATTATAATTCTCTATTACGATTATGAAGCTTTAATAAAACACATCATCTTGCATCTACAAATACTTTACCTCTGTTATTCCTCTTTGTATGTGAAATGGAATTTGTATTAAAGAAAGAATATGATTCCAAACATTTTTTTCCTCAGTAACCTCAAAACAGGATATAGAAACCCAAACCTTAGTCTTTATAAATATTCCATTTTAAAATATATTACAAAGAATAAATGGAATTGAATGTCAAGAATGAGTAAGTGAAAGCTTTTACTCATCTGGTTTACAACTTATATCAGCTAATTTTTCTAAATTTAAGTTGATTAATTTTTTTGGTTGTTTCATTTCAAATGACCACACCAGAAGAGGTTGTTTGTCATGGTTATTTATGCTTTTTCTTTCTGTTTTAGCTTAAAAGAAATGTTCAAATTTAATAAGTATGGAGTTGTTATAAACAGCAGCAAAAACAATTCCAATAAATTAAAATCGGTCATACATTTGAAATCTCTGCAAGGGATTATACACTAGGGTAAAATAAAAATACTCAGTTGAATTAAAAATACACAAAACCACATAATAAAGTTAAAATGTAGACAACTTCAACCGTGCTTAAAATTCAAAGTACAGACAGATCTCAGAGGGGAGGCGAGTGAGGAGGATGGGAAGAGATCAACCCAAGAATATATCTGCATATATGCTAGGCCCATCCATGGACACAGATGACAACTGGTGAAGGCCTAAGGGCGCTGGGGGCAGGTTGGAGGAAGGCAAAGGGAGAAGAAATGGGGAACAACTGTAACAGAGTAAACAATAAAAACAATTCAAAGTACAAAAGAAATAAATGTG
>PVJC01001404.1:0-94654 GCA_004026665.1 Murina feae
TTTTCTTCCAAGAAGTTTATGCAGTTTTAGATAATCAAGTGAAATGAACTTATTTTCTTTTCTGAAAGTTATTGCTCATCAAAATAAATTATTTTGGGTAAGAGGTCTGAAGCCCAGATAAATGATGAGTCCAACTGCACACTGCTTAGTTTTCAGAACAGCAAACTCCCTTGGAACACAAGATTTTTCCATGTTACTTTGTTTATGTTGGGATTACTGCAATTGGTTTCAAGATAATCGCTATAATTTATTTTTAATACTGGATAAAATGTGTATTCCCATTGTAAAATCAAAATCTGCTGCTTACTATGATAATGTGGTATTTACAAAAGCCATCACCATGGTTTCCAGCTCAAAGTCCTTCAGAGCCTTAAAACTTGGTCAATGAAAAGATAGCCTCAAAAGCATATAATTTTTAATAAAAAGTAAACTCATAATAATAGAAGAAAAGTTTAAAGGAGAAACATTTTTTAGCAGTGGAAATGTGGTAAATGTGTCAGCTGTAGAAAGATTCAAATGTTGACTATGGTTACTCTTAGATGTTTAGTAATTAGATCATTGGTGAGTACTGGGGCTTTTATCAGAAAAGTATATTTGCTTAAAATAATGTTCTGTTTGATATTTCTTCCATGCTTCTATATTTTATAATAATTGACACTAAACTAAGCAAAAGCTTACCACTTTCCATACAGAAATTCTTTCCTTTGTGATCATAATATTATTATTACACTAGGGGCCTGGTGCACAAAAATTTGTGCACTTGGAAGGTCCATCAGCCCAACCTGTGACCTCTCGCTGTCTGGGACCCCTCTGGGGATGTCCACCTGCTGGCATGCCTGGTCAGCCTGGGTGAGGGACTGATGGCTGTTTGCAGGCTGGCCAAGCCCCCCAGTGTGGATCCTCACCCCATTGGGGTATGACCAGCCTGGGTGAGAGGCTGAGGGTTGTTTTCAAGCTGCCCACAGTCCCTTCAGGTTTTGGGTCCCTACTGGGGTACCTGGCCAGCCTGGGCGAGGAGCTGAGGGGCGTTTTCAGGCTTTCAGGCTGCTCACAGTCCCTTCAGGTTTTGGGTCCCTACTGGGGTACCTGGCCAGCCTGGGTGAGGGGCTGATAGCTGTTTGCAGGCTGGCCACAGTCTCTTCAGGGTTCAGGTACCTACTGGGGTACCTGGCCAGCCTGGGTGATGGACTGATGGCTGTTTTCAGGCTTTCGGTCTGTCCACAGCTCCCATTGACCCAATGTCCAGCAAGGCTGGCTAGAAGCAGGTTTCTAGGGTTTATTTATCTTCTATAATTGATACTGTTCCTTTAAGCCGAGGCCTAGGCAGGTAACGAAGTCTCCTGTTGGCTTCAGCTCTGTGGTTTCTATAATTGAAAGAATATTGCCTTAGTAGACTCTAGGCAGGCAGTTTCCTCCATCGCTGGTGCAATGGAAGCCTGCTGTTTGCTTCAGCTCTGAGGCTTTTATTTGTTGTTGCCTTGAGCACAGAGAGGCCCAGCCAGCGGCAGACACCTTACTCCGGCTGCAACGGAAGGCGCCTGTTTACTCCAGCTCCGTGACTGCCGGCCTCCATCTTGGCTGGGTTAATTTGCATACAGCTGCTCTGATTGGCTGATGGGTGTGGCTTAGGTGTCCCATAGAAATGGTCAATTTCAATATTACTCTTTTATTAGATTACATTACATTATCAAACTTTCTTTCTATTCAATAATATTTTTGGCTGTTAAAAATTACAGTAATTTGGAGATCCTATATAGAACAATTAGTTCTGGATGAAACACCCTTGTGTCCCTGAAGGCAGCATTGATTGAGCTACAGTGTCCACATGGAGCAGTGTGTCACCATAACTAGATAATTTGCTCCATGTATCAAGCCAGTGGACTAGAGATAACTTGAGAGAACTGAGAAGGTAACAATGGCATGGTCTGCATCTTTCACTCCTGACAGGCATTTTAAGGAGACTTATTAATTTGTTGATTATGCATTGTTATCTTCACAGAATTACTCCAGTTTGTACAATCTCAACAGGGGCAATGTTGTTCCCAGGAGAACCATAATTTATTCTTGAGAGGTAAAAATATTTTCTTATACATAAAGCACAGATATACATGCAGTACAATAATACATAGTATATCTGTGGTATTAAAATTTCTGGGGTTGGGGAGAATGAGTAGGAAAAACCTGTCTATAATGGTTCCTAAGAGAGCAATGATTTTTTCAAAAAGGCTGATGAAGACTGCTCTAGTTGCATACAAAGGGACCAATTTAAGGTATTTGTATTTTTACTTTACAGGCAGATACATAACTGCAAAGTTGTAAATAATGTTTTAGTACCACAGTCTATATATTAAAAATCAAGTGATCACAATGCTGTAACAACCAAGGACCAGTCACCAGGAGGTGCATTGATGGGTCCTGTGGTACCAGCGGGTCTGGGTCTTGTGTGATTTCACGTGCTGGGCCTCTAGTTGTTAATAATATTATTGGGTTGTTTCTAGAAATTCTTTCTGTAGTGCCAATTCTGCTAGTTTGGCCTTTGCTATTTAGCTGTGATAACAGTAGGTTAAATAATCTTTCTGTAAATTTATATAATTATGGATTGATTTCAGAAATCCTCAATTTGTTACTTAAATATAACTTAATTTAAAGCTCATTTTAAGACAAAAGATAATAAAGCATGTAATATTGTAGATATGTATTAAAGAAAATTTTTATATTCTTCCTATTTCATTTAAATGTCAGTTATTCACTGGATAGGTGTTTATTAGGCAACTACTATGTCTAAATACAGAGATTCAGCAGTAAAAAAATAAACCTACCAATTTACTCTGTCTTCATGGAGAGGCTAAAATGAGCATTAAGATACTAATTATATAATTAGTAATTTAATTACAACCTTTGTAATGTTTACAAGATCAAAGAGTAAATACTCAAATGCATTACATGAGAGAACATATAAGTACGTAGTTTTGCTGGGGGATAAAAACCTACTTCATGAAAAAAAACATATCAGCTTAAATATAACAAATTCAAAGGCAAGGAGAGAGAAAAGGGAAGACAGGAAATAAAACGCATGAAAATTCTGAGCAGAAATGGGTTTAGTTTGAAGAAAGGAACTAGGGGGACATGGACATGAGTGAGTATGGTGGACAGTGGGCCAGATAATGCAGAGGTTTGTGAGCTGTTTTAAGGATATGGAGCAAATATCCAAACAGAAATGGGAGGCAATTTTAGAGTTTTAAGCAAGGGAGTGAATTAATGTGATGTGAGATTCATTCTGACTGTATTGCAGAATTTTGGCTGGGGGAGTGGAGGTGTGGGACACTAGTCAAAAGGCTTTTGCACAAGCCCAGTAGGGTCATTGCAATAGAGATAAAATGATATTTAGGAATTGGTGATTGATTTGGTATCAGAGGTGAAGAAGAAATAGGTACAAATAAAAGGCTTGGGTTTCTACTTGTGCGGCTTGGTGGATGGTGGAACCATTTGTGCAGTGGTATACACTGGGTGTGAACAGCCTGCCAACTCAGAAAGACCAAGACTGGGTGGTGTTGGGAGAAGGACCTGGGAGAGATTAGAAACCCCATTCTGAATACATTAAGTTTGAGATGCCTGTGAGATATTTAAGTGGTAAAGCTGGATAGGTATTGGATATACCACTTGTCTGGACTCAGAAGAGTGATCTGAGCTGAAGATGGAATTTGGAGTGTCTAACTGGATAGTTGGAGTCTCAGGCCTGGAGACACAACCTTAGAAAAGAATATCAAGGAAGAAGACACTTGGACCTTGTTGTGAACCTTGGGCCACATCTCCTTCAGGGTGGAGGTCCTGCTGGGGTGCCTGGCCAGCCTGGGTGAGGGGTTGATGGCTGTTTCCAGGCTGGCCACAGCCCATTCAGGGTGGGGAGTCTGCTGGGGTGCGTGACAAGTCTGGGTGAGGGGCTCAGCCAGCCTCAGCCCGGCCTGTGCCCTCTCACAGTCTGGGAACCCTCAAGGGATGTCCACCTGTTGGCTTAGGCACGCTCCCTGGGGGGGTCGGACCTAAGCTGGCAGTCAGACATCCCTCTGGCAGCCCAGGAGCCCTTGGGGGATGTCCACTTGCCAGTGGGGAACAGGCCTAACTTGCAGTCAGACATCCTTAGCACTGCTGAGGAGGCAGGAGAGGCTCCCACCACCACCACTGTACTGGCAGCCATCAGCCCGGCTTGTGGCTGAGCAAAACTCCTCCGGTGGGAGTGCACTGACCACCAGGGGCAGCTCCAGTATTGAGCATCTGCCCCCTGGTGGTCAGTGTGTGTCATAGTGACCGGTTATTCCCAGTGGTTCTGCTGTTAGGGTCAATTTGTATATTACCCTTTTATTATATAGGATAGAGGCCTGGTGCATGGGTGGAGGCCAGCTGGTTTGCCCTGAAGGGTGTCCTGAATCAGGGTGGGGGTCCCACTAGGGTGCCTGGCCAGCCTGGGTGTGGGGCTGAGGGCTATTTTCAGGCTGGCCACAGCCTAATCAGGGTGGGGGGGTCCCTGCTGGGGTGTTTGGCCAGTCTGGGTGAGGGGCTGAGGGATGGCCAAACCCCCCAGCAGGGACCTTCACCCCATAAGGGTGGGGCCATCCTGAGTGAGGGGGTCTTGGCTGTTTGCAAGCTGGCCACAGCCCCCAGACACCCAAGCTCCCAGCGAGGTTGGCTGGAAGCAGGTATCTGGGGTTTATTTATCTTCTATAATTGAAACTTAATTGCCTTGAGTGGAGGCCACAGCCTGCCTAGGCAGGCAGCTTCCTCCATCGCCGGGGCAACATAGCCTCCTGCTTGCTCCAGCTACGTGGCTTTCATAATTTAAACTTTGTTGTCTTGAGCAGAGGCCACAGCCGGCCTAGGCAGGCAGCTTCCTTCATCGCTGGGGCAATGAAGTCTTCTGTTTGCTCTAGTTCTGTGGCTGCCGACCACCATCTTGGTTGGGTTAATTTGCATATAGTTGCTCTGATTGGCTGGTGGACGTGGCTTAGGAGGTAGCAGAGTGGCACAATTAGCATATTATTCTTTTATTAGATTAGATTATTCATATTGGCTGAAGAAAAGATTTATCACTTAATGAGAAATTTTAAGTCTTGCGCCAACTTTTTAAAATGAGTATCTTTTCTGCTTTACATCCATTTTAGTATATCTTTCTCATACCTGATCTTTTTGGTCTTGCATTCAATTAGTTTCTTCACACTCATTGAGAATACAGTTATATGGCTCATTATTTTAAATAAGTATAAAATCAGATTGGTATAATAACGTGTATGGCTTTATTATGTATCCTTACATGTTAATAATTTTAGTCTATTTCAGAACTGTTATCCGTTTGGAAGTTCAAACTCTAGCATTGCCCAAATTAGGTGCTGGGGGGAAAAAAAAACAAGGCCAATTAAATGATTGAGAATCTTAATTTTATGTAGAGGAGACAAGAGAAATGAAGTGAAGCTAGCGTTGTCAAGGTAGAGAAAGAAAAGGACTCATGTTAGTCAAGACAGAAAGATATTTGTTACTTTTGTGGTTACATGGTGCTGAGTATATCTTTTTTGGGGGGTCTGGTTTCATTACGGACATGGTGTGACCTCATTTGATGTTGAAATTCTGTGAAATCATTTATGTTTATAGGGAATGCTATAGGCTGTTACCATCTGTCAGTTCAGAGTTTTCATTTGGTAAACACAGAGAGATCTTGTCCCTGCCACCTGGTATCACGCCCACCTAGGGAACCGTTGTATTGGGTTCTTGTTCATCCTTCCAATATTTCCATTTTTTGCAAATATGATCATGTACATTTTACTTCTCCCTTTGAAAAGAAAGGTAGCATATGATGTACACTATTCTATACTATGCTTGCTTCTCTTACCAATATACACTGGAGATCTTTCCATTTCACACATAGAAGTCTCCCTCATTCTTTTCCATAGGTGCATAGTACTCCATTGTCTAGATGTATCCTAGTTATTACAAAATGTTGCCATTTTTGCAACAGCAAATACCTTGTGCCCCTAAAATAATACTGTGTAGATAGACGTTCATTTGTTAAATGCTGAGCTGACACTTGAAAGCATTTTCTACATAGACCAGAATCAGCACAAATGTGATAGACATCTGATGAACTGGCACCCATGTTCAAGATAACCAGTTTTCGACTATAGCCATATGTTTTATTGCCCTTTGGTTTATTATGCTTCTTAGGTGTTGCATTGTTTATGAATTGTAGGGATGACGTTCACCAACAAAAAGATTACAATTCATTTTCTTGCAATGCTTACTTCATTGTGATTGTCTGGAACCGAATTTGCAATATCTTTGAGGTACATCTATACTTGGTATGTCTGTCTTCTGACATTTCACCCTTTTTCAGTGAAGTACACTATAGCCACAATCATGTATTAACTCAGCTGAACTAATGCAAGCAGGAGAAAAAATCTTTGAAATCCTACAAAAACGCCTAGTTCAGTAGATCTCTCTGAAAATTAAGATCAACAGAACTAAATATCTGGCCTCCCATCTTACTGCTCAAATGTAAAAACCCAGTGCAAGAGTGAAATTAGAGCATATCTCTATGAGATTTGTTTGTATTGGTTTAAAGAAAGGTCATCTTGTTTTTTCCTTTCTGCTAGCCTTGAGAATCAGCAGACCATCCCAGCATGCAAGAAATTAATTACTGTGGAGGGCCAGGTGCAACCAGTTAGTTGGTTGCCATGGAGACAAAAGCTATACATCCCAGATCTTCCAGAATGATCTCTATTTCATGAAATCATGCTCTTTGCAATAAAGGCCATTTATAAAAATGCAAATGTTTGTGTGATTTGATTACTTTTATGGGTGTACTAATACATAAACAGAAAAAATACTTTGTCAAATAACTAGTCCTAGTCTTTATTAAGAAAATTTAAGGAGAAGTACAATTTGAGTAGATTAGAAAGAAAAAGTAAATCCAAAGCATTTAAAAATTCTGCAAAAATTGGAAAACCAACTTCCCTGGAGTCCTTTGGCATTTAGAGGATGGTGCTGCTATGCCCACCTTCAGTTAGTCAAGCCCAACATGAGGGGCACACAGCTCTCATCTAAGAAGATTACATTATAAAATCTGTCCAAATTAGTTTACTTTCAATTCTCCTCAAGAGAACTCAATGTAGAATTACATTTCTAGAACTTAACTCCAGGGCATTAATAATTGATTAGCTAAATAGAATACTTTTTCTTTAAAAAAAGCACATGTTTATACTCAATATTTGAATCTTTTTTTAGTTATTTCACATACTTAGAATTTAGTTAATAATGATGTGTCAATGTTGGTTTTTTAGTTTTGATACATGTACCATAGTAACTTCGTAAAAGTCTAACATAAAGGAAAACTATGTGGGGAGTAAGGTATGTGGGAACTCTCTGCATAGTCTGCAACTTTTCTGTAAACTTAAAATTATTCCAAAATAAGGAATTTATTAATAAGTAAATTTTTATCATTAATTATGATGGATTAATTAATATAGTGGGTGCTGATAAGTGCTCTATTGATTGGGTTAGGTTGGCAATGGAAATGATTTGTTGACATTTTGGACATCTGCCTTTACTTTGAGATTTCACATTAAATTTTAAGTACGCTAACAAATAATCCAACCTGAAATTTTTGGACTGTTTTTACTCTATTGCATTATCTATAATTTTGGAAATGTAACTTTTATTTTGAGCAAGTCATCATGGAGATTGGAATGACAGAATTA
The DNA here is from genome assembly GCA_004026665.1 of Murina feae. Classification (NCBI taxonomy): domain Eukaryota; kingdom Metazoa; phylum Chordata; class Mammalia; order Chiroptera; family Vespertilionidae; genus Murina; species Murina feae. The sequence goes on from PVJC01001404.1 coordinate 7,743, forward strand.
GCTATCTTCGTAGTACTAAATTCCTTAATATAAATATCTGATAGACTAATACTATACATAATTTTCTAGAGGCCAAATATTTCCATATTGTCCTTCTATTAAGCTAATTCCTTTTTATATTTAAACTAGGGGCTTGGTCACAAAAATTTGTGCACTCGGGTTGGGGGCGGGTATCTTTCAGCCCCGCCTGCCCCCTCTCACAGTCCGGAACTCCTCAGTGAATGTCCTACTGATGGCCACAGTCTGGCAGCAGAGACTCAGAGCAGGTGTGTGTGTGTGTGTGTGTGTGTGTGTGTGTCCCTGCCTGGGGCCTGCCCCTAGCTGCATAGGAGGCTCAGAGCAGGTGCCCCGTGTGTGTGTGTTTGTCTGTGTGTCTGTCTGCTGAGGGCATGCTGCCAGCCACACTGTGGAGGCTTAGAGCAGGCACCCCTCTGTGTTGATCTCTCAGGCTCCTGGCCTCACCTGCATGTTGTTCTCTCCCTTGAGCTGTGGCCAGGGCTGGTGCTGCCTGCCGGCCACGCTTGCCTGCTCCCAGATCACCGGATCACAGTGGCAACCAAGGAGCAGGCCCTGATGCTTGCTGCCTGGTGGCTGTGCATGGCTGCTCACAATCCAATCATGGTGTTAACCGGGAGCAAGGCCCTGCTACTTGGCCCTGCTGCCTGTACCCTGCGCTCGCGTGCCTGCTGAGAACACAGATCGGGGTGGTGGGAGCAAGGCCCTACTGCCTGGCCCTGCCTAGTGCGTGCCTGCTGGCGACACGGATCATGGTGGCGGCCAGGAGCAAGGCCCTGTTGCCTGTCCTTGCCTGCTGGTGCCTGCTCAAACCCGATCTCCGCTGCTGCCTGTCCCTGCCTGTGCATGCCTGCTTCTGGAATGGATCACAACAATGGCGGGGAGCAAGGCCCTGCTGCTTGGCCCTGCTGAGGCCTGCCTTCTGGTGGTACTTTCCTGCTGGAGGGCAGCTGCTCATGGGTTGCCCTGTGCCCGCCCCGCCCCCGCCTTCGCTGCCCACCCCGCCCCCACTGCCGCCTGCGCCGCACGCGCCACTGCTTGCTCTGTGGCTGCCAGCCTCCATCTTAACTGGGTTAATTTGCATATAGCCACTCTGATTGGCTGGTGGGCATGGCTTGGCTGGTGGGCATGGCTTTGGCATCTCAGAGAGATGGTTAATCTCCATATTCCTCTTTTGACTAGTGCACGACATTCGTGCACGGGGAGGTGAGGGAGAGGGAGGGCAGGTGGGGAAGTCCCTCAAGCCGACCTGCACCCTCTCCAATTCAGGAGCCCCCAGGGGATGTGCTACTGAGGGCTTGGGCCCATTCCACGTGGTTCTCTGCTCTCTTCGGGGCCTGTCTGCTTCACACCACGGGATGGGCAAGCAGGCCCTGCTGGGTGCTGCCTTCAGTCCAATTGCCTGCTCTCTGTTCACCAATAGCCACCGCCCAGAAGGCCCTGCTGTGTGCTGCCTGTGGGTCTCAATTGCCTGTTCCCCGGTTGCCATAGCCACTGTCCAGCAGGCCCTGCTGGGTGCTGCCTGCAGCCCACTTGTCTGCTTAGGAGTCACTGTGGCAACCTCCCAGCAGGCCCTGCTGGGTGCTGCCTGCAGGTCTGATTGCCTGCTCTCTGGTTGCCCATAGCCACTGCCCAGAAGGCCCTACTGTGTGCTGCCTGTGGGTCCCTATTGCTTGCTCCTTGGTCGCCCATAACCACTGCCCAGCAGGCCCTGCTGTGTGCGGCCTGCCGGCACTGCTTGTCTCCTCGCTGGTCACTGCGGCAACCTCCTGGCAGGCCCTGCTGGGTGCTGCTTCTAGTTCCAATTGCCTGCCCTCCCTTCGCCATCACCACCGCCACTGCCCAGCAGGCCCTGCTCAGTGCTGCCTACAGGCCCAATTGCCTGCCGGGCTCATGTTGCAGGGAGACGCTGCCAGCATCCTCCCAGCCACTATAGGCATGGCCATCTTTGCTACTGAGTGATGATTATTAATTTGCATATTACTCTTTTATGAGATAGGACTAGAGGCCCTGTGTATGAAATCAGTGCATGGGTACAGTCCCTAGACCTGGCCTATGATCATGACCATCTTCCCTGGCTACCCACAGCCAGCCCCACTCCTCCCCCCCTCCCATGCCACCATCCAACCCCAGTTTCCTGTTCACCATCAGGTGACCAGAGCCTGCTGGCCAGGGGGAGGAACCAAGAGGTCAGTCATTCCTACCCGCTTGCTGGCCCCGCCCTCACCATAGGTCACCCTTTGTGTGTGGGGCGACCAGCAGGGTGGGAGCCTTGGCCTGGCACTGCCCACATCCCCTGCCACCCACCCCCGGTTCCCTGTTCTCCACTGGGCGATTGGAGCTTGCCCGCTAGTGAAAGGGACCCAGAGGTGGTCAGTGTGTCTCATAGTGACTGGTTGAATGGTTGTTCTGGTCAGTCCACCATTAGGGTCAATTTGCATATTACCCTTTTATTATATAGGATGATAGATACACTTGTAATAAACTCTTATTTGCCATCTTTTGAAAACATTCAACTTTTATTTTTCTTCAATTTTTCAGGGCAAATAGTACTTGAAAATAGGTCTGTTCTTCAAAGGGTTGAACTTATTATCTCCTTAATTTTTAGAGAAATTTAGGAATGCCAATGATATACCTTTCTTTGTACATGTGTCATCTAAAGTTTATTTTATAATTCATATTTAGTATTAAATTATAGTGCATGTTAAAAACTCTAGGTACATAATAAATGTTTAATGTATGTATATTAAATGAAGAAATGAATTAAATATGAGTTAAATTTAATGTTTTCATATTTAGCTGCTTTTATTTTGTTTTTAATTTGCCTGAACATATAGATCTGACCTATTTCCAAAAAAGCTTATTCCTAAGTGTGTATTTATCAGTCTCCTATTACAAAGCAATCCAACTGAGTACATGACACAGGACCATTATACAAGTTCTCAATCAGAGAATCAATTTGACATATGAATCAACTCTAGCATGATTTTTGGATTCGTATGAGTTTTATACTTGTTTTTCTTCCCTTTGACCTGGGTGCCAGAACTAACTCCAGAACTAACTCTAACTAACGAAGACTAAATTAAACATAAATTTCTGTCTAAGATATGAGAGATGAAAGGTTGTCATTCTTAATATATAAAGGAATTTAAAAATCAGTAGAAAGAGCAATTCTGATCAAGAGGGAGCAACAGACACTCTATTGATCCTCTAGCCAAAAGCAATCAAAGCCCTGGGAAACTACATGTGAAACAAAGCTACTTGACATTGGACATCAGGCAATGAAGTAGAGTGATCCTTGCTAAACTGGAAACACATTGCTGCGTGGATAAACAGTACAGGAAGTAGCCCAGGAAGGAAAACTAGATGACTCGAGGAATCAGAAATAGGAACCTCAGAAGGCCACAGTGTATGCATATGGTTTGCAGTTCTTTCCTTTTCAGCTGGCACCTTTCTGCTCCAACACTTGGACTGTGACTATATTATAATTTATTGTTTCTCAATCTACTTGTGGTGAAAAACTTAAAAAAAATGTTTAATCCGTTTAATGAATTATTTTGGTCTACTTGTAGTTGAACAAGGTGCTCCTACTAAAAGCCCATTCTTAGGCATTACAGCAGTATTCAATTGCTATAAGTGTTTTCTGAGGTGAAGCCAGGTATAAATCATCATTGAAGAGTGAATTGTTCATTCAGTGCTAATAACTGGTCCTAAACAATCTAGTGATCACTCAGCATTAAATTCATGAAAATTGAATTGATAGAGGTTAATAAGTGACGTAAGCTTAAAAACAAGCCATAAAGTAGAAACTTGAATTGGGGCAGACTTGTATCCCTGAAAACTAGGACCACATTGGTGAACCTCGGCTGCTGGCAAATGCCACATTCTAAAGCATCACACCCTCATGCAATATCTCCACATTCTGTACTTTTCACTTTTGACATTTGTATTTTTGTATAATATGAGTCACATAGCCAATTTAATTTACTTTAAATGTATGCTATGGAGATGTGTTGCATTCTTGGGTGCAATTTTAATTTTTTTTGTAGGTCATTTTTGTTTTAAAGCAGTAAAATATATTCATTCATAGAAGTCAGTGGAAAAAATTTTTAATACATAAAATCTTGCTTCTCAGTTAATTTTCGTATCTATTCCACATATTGAGGATTTTAAAAATATATTCTCCTTCCAAACTCTTTCTATAGATTTGCAAAATATTGAGGGTAGGAGAGAACGAATGTGCATTCTCTCTGTTGAAGCAATTTAATGTTTCTGTTTTCAATTATTTTCATAGGATTCCCATAAAATAGTTGAATAAGAAATGTTTTTGCCAATTCTGGTGTCTGGTGTCCAATTGTACTAAGTAATATCAATATAGTTGTGCTAAGTCTTATTTTTCCAGGATATGTAACTAATTCTCAATGCTATTTCTATTGGAATATGTTTCTCTTCTTAATCTGACTTCATTTGATCTTCAAAAAATGAACCATTTTTTCTGTCTCCTAAGAACACTGTGAAACAGAGGACTATTTTTTTAAATTTCCCTTATAGTCAAATTAGAACATCTGAGAGTGCCAAAATAGTTGTCTCTTTCCTAAATCAATTTTGTTTAAAAAATAATACATTGAACTTTTAACTTTTCTTAAAGTTTGAATAGCAAACTTAGGATTCCCAAATCAATTAAATAAATACTTAGTGCTAAAAATATTAATAGATAGCTAAAGGTATAACATCTTTTAGCTGAAAGTGAGGTCAAAGGAAAGATGCTGAAACTGCTTATTGGGAAGCAAGACATTTCTGAACTTTTGCAAAGGCACCGCCACCCAATTTAATGTAGGAAAATATATTTATAAAATCAAGGTCAAGAGATAGTTCAATTTCAGAATGACATTGCTAGCATGCTTTGCTATAATGGATTACTGCAAAACTTGAGTTGCCTAATTAAGATCAAAGCTACAAATGTCTTTCATTACAAATTACACATTTCTGTTCATTACAAAAACTTGATAAATTACCTAAATTGTTTCCTCCTTATCTTTTTCTTTTCTGTCTTTTCTAATCCTAGACAAAAGCATTCTTATATGTATTTCCTTTGTGTGCTTTCTATTTATTAGTATTTTTCTTCAGTAAGAGTCTTTCCAATGGCTAGTCATGGAGTTGCTGACTAAAACCATTTTTATAAATAATTTTAGTGGTATTTGAATATGGTTTGGATGTGCAATGCAATAATAAGATTTGGAATTTTTACTAACGTTGACTTCCTTGAATGTGCACCCAAGGGTATATCCTAACGTTGAAAATGGAAAATAATCAGGTGTGGAGAGGATGAGGAGCAGGAGGAGAAGGAAGTGGAAAAAGTAGTAGAAACCTTTCTTCCTGTGTCCATAAATTCTAGGCTTGGTTCCCAAACCCATCTGTCTTCAGATAACTTGTAGCCACTGAAGCCTGAACATATAATATTTAATGAGCCCCCTTTGCTTCACACCCAGAGGCGCTGTTTAATTCAGGCCCTTGTCATTTCTCACCTGATTTCTGCAGTAGCCAGCTAATGGGTCTTCTTGACCTATGGTATTATCTTGTAGCAAACCAAATTCTCCCTGTTACCAGGGTTACTAGTCTTCAACAGTTGCCCCAAACTGTTCTTTCTGTCCTTACCAGAAAGGTGATTCAGCCGAGCTCATGATTTTCACATATTTGATTGCCAATGACTAAGTATGGTTTTTCTGGGTTGTTTTTTAAGGAGAGAATTTAGAAGGGAAGGGAGAAATGAAGCTCAAATCATCAGCCCTCTAGGCAAGGAAATGTCTTTCAAATTTCAAAGGAGTGTGCGCCTACTCACTTCTCCTTCTTGTAAAAATAAATCAAAGGCCCTGGCTGATCCTGATGCCTTTTGTGGGTGAGAGTGGGGTGGGGGGGAGGGAAGAATCGTTTCATAATTTGGGCAGTTTGGAAAAAAAGTTGTATCTGTAGGGAACAGAGGCTAACAGAAGGGAGAATGCTGGTTTGGGAAGGAAAGAGCCTCTTTTTAGCCAGCGGGTCAGCCAGATCCACCCTGACTATAATGAAGAGGCAGGTGTTGAAACCAAGGAACCCTCACATTCAGAAGGTGAGTGGGGTTCTTCTAAGACAGTAAGAGTCACTTCATAGCTATAAGGCTACCCTTGATTTTACATTAAAGTTCACCAAGATCCCACACCTGGCTCCTTTCCCATCTTCTCCTGGATCAGCGAAATATCAATGCCATTTATAATCTATCCCTGTGTTGTCTTGGCTAGGATAAGAGGGGGCCAATTCCTGGGTTTAACAGGTTGAGGGAGCCCAAAGACTCCAGCAATCTATTCCTAACCATCCCCAGATAGTGTAGCTTGCCTTCTTCAACCTCATGTAGTTGGGGTCATGAGTGGCACCTCCATAGATTATTGAGGGCACTTGAATCCCATGAGTGGGCAGGGCCAAATAGAATTTGCTTTGAAAAAAGGTAGGATTCTAGAAGCTGGAATACATACATCAGTAACTAGCCACTGAAGCTAGAGGTGCTGACCTCTATTTCACATTCTTTGGCTAGAAGCTACCATATTCATGATACTGAAAAGATTCTCATAATAAGAGACTCTTCTCTTTCAAGTAGATTTTATTTATGACAAATGTCATTTTCAAAATAAGTTCTGAACTATCTCTAACTTTAAATTTAATATTGAATGTCTATTTCCTTATATTTTTTCTAAGAATGACTTATCATTGTTTCAAATGATTTTATTAACAAGATGCCATTTCTTTCTTTTTTCTCTCACCTTTGAGGCAAGGATCTTATAAAAGAGCACATCTCTGTAAAGCTGGATCCAACTTTTACTCTGTTTACACCTACCTCTGGGGAGCCCAGGAGTGTTGCTTTCTCTGGTTGAGAATCATTGAGGAAAGCCGGGACAGGAAAATGGGAAGCACTGAACTCTGAATTTTATTTAGGGAACCAAGAGACAATTTTGGAAGTGTCAACTCTTGCAATAATTCTGAAAAGTTTGCTCTTAAGAATGGAGAGTAAGAACTGTCAGTTCATTATTTTCTTTCATGTTTTCAGTCACATATTTTTTTCAGTCACTTATGAAATGTTCCTCATGACTCCACCACCAAATAGCTCTGTCTCCAGGTCATGTAGTAAGTGTTCACCAGGTAGACAGGATCTGGATGTAGGATTGAAATGTTCCTGTTGCCCTTATTTTGGACATTCCCAGAGTGATCCTAACCACCTTGTAAAACCAGATAAATGATCTAGATTTTAAGTGGTTGGTGATAAAATTGGTCAAGAAATAATTAGAGTGATGTCATGTCCAGCAAACCTCTTGCAAAAGCAAGTACTTTTAGAGGAAACACAGAAAGGGAATTTTCAAATACTATTTGACTAGTGGCACTATGGAAAAAAATGTTAAATTAACAGGAAATGCATCTGAAAGTTGTTTACTCTAACCGTCTGGGAAAGCATGTGGGATGAATGAGTCCTGCTGTTCTCCAGAACTGCCCCACCATGGATGCTGGCACAGGGTGTCCACAGAAGCAGAGCCCTGGGCACACATCTGGTGTGGGTGGCTGTCACTCCTCTTCCTCAAGCCCTACCGGGAGCAAAGTTCTTTCTCAAATCTGTAAGCTCTGGAGTCACTGCTTTGTTTGTATTTGTCATTCCCACTGGTTTCCTCCCCACTCTCTCCCCCGGGAGTAGTCTTTCTGTTTTCAGTGTAACAGTAATCATTCTAGGGAAGACCATGAGCAAAGTTCGGCATTCATATGCCATTAAATAGACTCTCTTTGTCTGCCTTTGAGGGAAAAGAACCTTCAAATCAAAATTATTTTCAAATTACAAAGATGAGGTTATCCGAGATGGAAGTGATTTGTTATTGTGGATTAATCACACTGGGAAAAATGAAAACCAGGAGATTAGAACTTAATGCTTGGCTTTCACTCTCACTAATTGTGAGTGAATTTGGACACATTGCTTGTCCTCTCTGAGCCAAAACCTCCTCATCTATAAACCCAGAGGCTATTAGTGCCTATCCTACAATGTTATGGTGATGATCAAATGAAATAACTTACCTGTGGCAGTGCCAATCAATGTAGTTCTCTGTGTCCCTTAGGTCTAGATCTCAAGATTCATCTTGACTGGCTATTCTTGAAACTATGTGAGATTTCCTTCTCCTTCCCCTAACACTGACCTTGAGTCATGAATACAGGAAAGTAAATATGTTAGTAGGATAATGATATACACTATAAAAATGAAGAGTTAGCTTCCTTTGCATATTCTGTGTGATGTGATTCCATGGAAAAACTATATTTTATGGCCTATAAATCTGGCTCATAATTCCTGAAGTTTCTTGAACTATTTTCAAAAACATAATTTTTTCTCTCTCTACACATCTAAGCATTACTGACTTACATAACTTTCCTCCTCCACATTTTGGACAGTCTTCTCTTTCTCTACAGGATTGCAATCTTTGCTCAAGCAGATGCCAAATTGTCACAAGTCTGATAAATCTCTCATTAGTATATTACACTTTTATCAGGAATTTGGCCCCAACAGCAGTCTCATGACTAGTCAATTCGAGATTTCAAGGAAGTCATTATTATCGAAGATCTGCACTCACTCTTCTCTTCCCAAAAGAGAGCATGTGTAAGGAGCTAAAGCTGATGTCCAAAAAGAGTTTAAAATATCACACCAATATTCATCCAGGCTTTCAATAAGGTTCCCTTGGCTCCATAAGAAAGCAGAGTGAAAAAAGATATCAATGTAGAGTTTTGCTTACAAAAAGAATGGCTCAAGATGCCTCCACGTGGTAAATGAATTGAGACATTGCCTCAATTCTCCAACCCTCCCAGAATTCTCCACCCTTTACAATGTGACTTTTTCACTTTTCCCATCAAGAATGCAAGGGATTTTCCTATCCCTTGAATCTGAGCTTCTCTTTGATCTCATTTAGACTGGGGCCTTACTTCTGAACCCAGATTTTATGAAGTCTTGCACGCCTCTACTTTCCTGGCCTGAACCATGAGAACAAGCATGGTCTAACTTCCGAGGGGATGAGAGACTATGGAGAAAAGCCAGTAATCCCAACCAAACTATCCTATATTAACTAGAAACTAGTTGACTACCGGGCATCTGAGTGACTCCTAGCAAAGATGAAAAGATTAGCCGCGCCCAACTAAGACCTACAAAACTACTCAGTCAATCCAGAGTCATGTATGAAAATAAATGTTTATTATTTTATGCCACTGAGGTTGTAGTTGCTTTTTAGGAAGCATAATTGTAGTAATAGATAACTGCTAAATTAACTAACCAAAGACCAGTGGGCACTTGGAGTGGTCAGGGAGAATTGGAGATGGGAAAGGCGACATTCTGTTTTTGTCTGCATTAGACTCTAAACTTTGATTTACTCACAATAAGTCTAGAGCAAGTCCTGTGGCCAAAGCTTAATGAGAATATGTGTCAAACTTTTTGTCTGAGGACTACCCCCCACTATGAGGGAAATTAAGTCTCTTAGGTCTGAATTCTTAAACTGGGGCACAAATAAATAATCCAGGTGTGTAGCTGTGATGCCACGGATCAGGCCAAGCATGATATATCTTGTTGGGAAATACATTTTCTTGAGGACTTGGGGCATAAAAGTCACAGTTCATTTCAATAAAAAAGAAAAAGAAAAATAGTATGGAATATAAAATTCAAATATATGTAATGATAAGAGCATAGAAGTGTATTGTAAAATTATACACCTCAAATTTATATAATGTTGTTATATAAATGTTACCCCAGTAAATTGAATTTAAAACATACACCCCCCCACACAAAAGATAAAATATCCATTCCTCTGTTCTCTCCCAGTCAGGGTTTCACCCTCCTCTAACATCAGATTTATATTTTTTGAAAAGTTTAACAAGCACTACCCTGGGCAGTGGTTTTCAGTTTTTTCTTTTATACTAACTACTCTGCTTTCCACATGAAAAACTTTACTTATGCTCATTGCCATGTCAACACACACACACACACACACACACACACACAACACCATTTTAAACCCTTTAAATTTAAACTGTGATTGATTATTATCAAATTGTGCAGATTAGGGGAAATTTAGAATTCTCACTCTGAACACCAGCAGGGCCCTAGTATTCTGTTCTGGGGACTAAATTTGATCCTTTAGTCTCTCAACTGTTGATAACTTCATTTCCAAAATTTGTGTTGAAGTCTTAATCCCCCAGTACCTCAAAATGTAACTGCATTTGAAGATAGGGCCTTTACAGAGGTGATTAAGTTAAAATGAGACTTTTAGGGTAGGTGCTAATTCAATCTGACTGGTGTTCTTATAAGAAGAGGGCATTTGGGTACACAGAGAGACACCAGGGATGTGTAAGCACTGAAGGAAGAGTATGTGAAGATAGCAAGAAGGCTGTAGTTGGCTAATTAAAACCAATCCTGTGGCACCTTGATCTTGGACTTTCAGCCTCCAGAGCTGTGAGAATATAAATTTTTGTTGTCTAAGCTATCCAGTTGTGGTCTTTTGTTATGGCAGTGTTAGCAAACTAAAAACCTCTCTGGAAAGCCAGCCTTTTCTTTCTTTTTAAAATTTTTTTTAATTGATTTCAGAGAGGGAAGGAGAGGTAGATAGAAACATCAATGATGGGAATCATTGATTGGCAACTTTCTGCACACCCCCTACTGGGGATTGAACACACAACCCAGGTATGTACCCTTGAATGGAATTGAACCCAGAATGCTTCAGTCCACAGGCTGATACTGTGTCCTAGGGCCAGCCTTAGTTCTTCAATGGGCTGTAATTTTTGTTTCCTTAATTGCTAAGAAACAGAAAAGTGTCTCTTGTTCTTCATTGAGCCCTTTCTTGTTGGTATTTGTGATCATCTTATTTGCCAATGCATATTGAGTTTGGGAGGACTGCACCATGCATTCCATTGTTGAAGTTCAACCACTCTTTGTTGAATCCATGGAAGCAAATTTAGTCCCCAGAACAGTCAAATATTAGGACTCTGCTGGTGTTCAGAGTGAGAATTTTAAATTTCCCTTGATCTGTACAGTTTGATAATAATCAAACACACTTGTTAAAGTATATTTACATTAAATAAACATGTACCCTTGCTTTTTATTATGTTAATTACTTTCAACTCTCTGTGTAATATAATTTTCTTACATTTCTATAAGTTGGGATAAATATAAAAATATGTGTATTTTTATATTTCTATATGGGTAGCTCACAGTTTACTTTCTACATCCAGTCTAACTTAAATATCTTTCAATACACTTTTTCATTCTCCTTCCCTGAGTTGGAAAGACATTTTATTTTAACTTTTACCAGTTAGAAGGAATTCATAAAAATAACTAAGACTCCAGTGAAAATATAAGAAATATTAAAATCTATATTTCATGAAGTAACAGTAACTGTCCATTTTAAATTAAAGGGGAAATTAAAAGTCCCAATCAAAGCAAAATTGAACAGAATCCTCGAACCAAAATCAAGATGAACCTTCGTGATGCAAGAAGTCTGATCTGATCCAATCTGCATTCTTGTCTTGGAGCAATTGACTGTGACCTTCAAATTATAGTGAATGAATTGTGTTGCATCACAGAGGGCGTGGGAATGGAAGGAGGTGGGAAGATTTAGGGGAAATGTCAGACTTGAGTGGGAGCTAAGAGCCTGTAATCACAACCAAATGGAACTGGGATATATGGAAAGAAACAGGGAATTATATATTTTTTCTTAATTAAATGCTACTTGTGTTTTTCTTTCTGTCCTTGACTAGTATTTATTTTTTTCTAGTTGTATCAAGGCAGCATGACATTCTCAATGAGAGGAAACAGTTTCTTAGTGTTGTAATGGGGGTATTTACTGGCAGTGGACATGAATATGTTCCTCTAAGGGAAGGCTGCATTTGTCAAAGATTTGCTTGGATTCTGCCTTCCTTGCTGAGAATAACTATTTACTCTTAATTAGCCCTAACGGCAGTTGAGCAGAGGAAGGGCCTTGTTTTAAAACCATCATTGCTGATTTAAACCTGGATGCAATGGAAAAGAATGACAGTGATTGAAAGGGCAGTTGATGGGCACATATTAGGAATCATCACCCATAATAAAATCTGACAACAGGAATAACATGTATTTTATGTTCTCATAAACACAGATTTAGTGCAAGTAAGTCCACATAATAGTACGTGTGGCCTGAATTGCTCTGGGTTTCATTTAGAACAACATAAAAGATCCAGTATCAGCTTCAGGGTACTAACCTCGGTTTCAGGGTTTCAGCTTGGGGACAGCCTTTGTTCTGAGAACCAAAGCAGGTTCTGAAGTTGTACTGCATCCTGTCCATTTGGGAAGAACCTCCCAGGAATCTGAGATTCTCTCGAGGTGACTTCACCTGTCCAGAGGGTTAGATAGTACAGTTGCTCTTCTCAGCTGCCCATGGCTCTTGATCACCCCTCTCACATAGACAAGCACACACACACACAAACAAACAAACACAAGCTCGAGCATACACACACACACACACACACACACACAACAACTTCATGGCTAATTGAATGTCTATTATTTTCTGCCTGTCAATTTAATGAAGTTGATTATCCTGAACATTCTTTGCCTGTAGGCTACTTTGGGGAACCTGGAAGGAAACACTTCCAGTGGGGATGGGAGGAACTCAGTGTTGGAGCTCTCCATCTCTCTATACCTTTCTGACACCCCTGGATCACCCACTGTAGCATCTCTGGGGTGGGGTGGCAGAGGAAGTCTACCTCAGGTGACATGCATCTATGCTTGCTTCCCATCACCTTGGGCCCAGGCCACTAGTGCCATATTTTATACTTATATAACTTAAAAACCTACCACCATTTTCCACAAGGCACACCCCCAACATTTTCAGAAGTTTCTCTGATCACAGTCATATGTCAAGACTATTATCCCAACCCATGGCCTCTGTCCCTGGGCTAAGGAATAGATGTTTCTTTCCCTTTGAATCCCAAAAGATGCCCACATTTCCTGTTACAGGATGAATGACATTTCTTTTTGTGGAAACAACCATCCCCATCCATACCCCCAGCCTTCAATAAATACAAACCTCACCATTTCTGGCAATCTTGATCTAGTGGGAGCAAATGAATTGCTATTATTTAAATCTACCATTACTTAAATTAGATCTCAGTTCAGGAAAGCTGATCTCATCCCTCAAACCCAGCCAGCCTGGAGGAAGGGAGCAGAGCATCCTGTGCTCTTCAATAATTCGCCAGCTCTAGCCCCTGGAACACAGCCTACTGGGGTGGTCCCTGGTAGGAAGTCTCTAATTCCACTGGGAGACAAGCAAGCTGGAGACCAGCATTTTGCGAAGCTTTCATATTTAGAGGAAGTGTAAATGGAAACAATACCGTTCCTTTTATTTTACAAAGAATTAAAAGGTAAAGTTTCTTTCTCAGAGACATTTTGCCAACACTGTTTATTTGCATGTGTGACTCTTGGTGGTTGAGTTTTAAATCTTAGAGGAAAAAAGGAGCTGCTCAGCTGAATGGCACAAATGCAATTTAGTTAACCAGAGTAACCAAAACATCCTCAGATCTCCAGTGTGAAAGCTTTCATCATAATTCTCAGAGACAGGCTCTTTGTCACTTGCTGCATAAAATTCCTACCCTCAGGAAGTATAGGTGAAGATTTAAGTCAAGCCTGCAACCTAATGCAAAAAATAACCCCAGGCTATGCTTTTCCAAGAAAATACTGGGATGACAAATTAAAAAACAATTGCTATTTTGTAGAACAGCTTCCATAAGTCTCTCTTGACCCTGGGGAAATGAGCAAGATGTTCTCTGTGAAGTTCATACTGATTAAGCCAAATGTGGCCAAAGGAAATCTAATGTTCTCTCCATCTTTCTACGCCCAATCTCTGGTGGATAAGACAGGGCTGCAAATAGCCTAAAATATACAATCACATATAATTTCAGGAAATGAAATGTCTAAAATAGCCCTTTGGAGAAATTACAAGTCGAAATATGTTGCTTAAATGAGAAGCGAAGTCAGTTGAGGAAAGGGCTGCTTGGCAGTCACTAATGGAAGACATTTACAAAATTCAGCTACTCAGTTTGCGGAGTGCTCAGCGCGGTGAGGTCCCCATGGACTTCCCAGGGCTGTGGTCGCTGTGGTCGAAGCATGTCTGGCTGCTTGTTCCTGAGAAAGTAAATTGGCCTGACTTCTGGAGCTCTCCAAATTTTCAGCCTTATAATCTAAGATATTTAGTTCCCAAATGTTCATGATAGAGAAAGGAGCGATGCTTTGTATTAGAAAAGTCAGTGTTCTAACTTTCACTGCAAAAGCATGGGATTTGGGGTGGTATCCATTCTTCTGACAGCTGAAGAGCTCCCCTGGAAGTTCTTTTGAATTTATCCAGCAGATGTTAATTGTGAGGTTGCTATGTATCAGGCACTGTTCTAGGCAGAGGCATCAGTGAAGTAAAGAAGAAGTTCCTACACTCAAGGAGCTTGCATCTTAGTTGGGGGAGAAAGACAGTGATGATGTAAACATGTAGCATGTCATTTATTGATCACTACGATGAAGGATAAATAAAGCAGGAAAAAGGAATAGAGAGTGGTGAGGGCCAGGAGAACAGAAGCGTGCACCAAGCAAGGAAGACAGCAATGGGGAAGAGAACGTAGGACTGTGCACAAAATAATATTCATTGTGTCTCTAGGATATCTCTCATCTCCATGCTGTTGCAATGAATGGAGGGGCTCAGAAACTCCCTTATAATAATAATCAGCAACATTTATTGAGCCCTCAATATATGCTAAGCCTTAGGCTAAGCATTTCCCATGCATTTCCCCAATCAACCCAGGCATCAGAATGATAACACCGGATAAGAGAAGTTAGGTGATTGGCCAGAGCCACCCAGGCAAGATAGTAAATCCTGGACCTAAGACCTGAACCCAGGTTGACTATCTTCCATTGAACACTAAACTTGATAGAAATAATAACAATCATTTATTGGGTATCTACTACAGTAAATATGCTGGTATTATGTGAGGCGCTTTGCATATATTGAATTGGTGTTGGAATTTATAAGGGAAACCTGCACCACACAAATACCCATACCCAAGAAGTTAATTTGTTTTTGTTAACATGCTATCTACCTTTGGCATATGCTTCTAACAAGATGGCCCCTTCCTCCAAATTTTCTCAGCCTCATCATCCAGCTTCCCAATAAACCATCAATGTCATGCTGCCCATCCAGTCTCATCCTCTGCCATTCTTCTCCTTGCTCACACCACTTCAGCTTCACTGAATCCCCTTTGGTTTCTTGATTATGTCAAACACTTTAGCCTCAGGGCCTTTGAAACTGCTATTCCCTCTTCCTAGAATGATTTTCCTCAGATACCCACATGGCTGTTCCTTCACATGATTCAGTTCACTCCTCAAATATCATCTTAAAGACATGCCTTCCCTGACAGACAGATAGAAAACAGCGCAAGGCCTGGTCCCGTGGCCCATCACATACCATTTCCCTCACTCTGCTTCATTTTCCTTCACAGCTCCTAGTACCTCCTGACATATTTTGTTTGTTTTTTATTGTCTGCCTTTCTTTATTAGAAGCTCGTTTTTGTTTACCCGTTTCCTCAGCAACTAGAACAATGTCTGTCATCTGAAAGACATGCAATCCCTGTTTAAATAAATTATGAAATCACAGGGCTGTACCTTCTTAATAAGATCTGTGCATCTTGAAGAGTATTGTTAGCTTAACAGAGAAAAAATGCAACATTTTTTTATATCCATTATAGTTTCCAGAGAAGGTTAATGTTCTTCTACTGAGCATGAAATACAATTCCTTTGAGACAGATATAATGGGGAACCCTTTAGGGGGCTTCTGTCATCAGAGAGTCATTGTGAGGTGGAAGCCTAGAGCAAACCCAGGCAAGGACCTTTCATCTCAACACAGTCCCAGGAGATTTTGTAGACAGCATTTGAAGGGAAAAATGATTAAATGGTATGAAAGGCTTAACTGTCCACAAAAGTAATTGTTCCTGATGCTGTCTACAGGATAGGAGTTTAAAAAGCAGTCCAGGGACAAGATTAAAATGATTATAGAAGAGGTATAAAAAAAGGCAGATAAATTTGAGGTATATTTTCTAGATGGAACCAATAGGACTTGTTGAAGGACTGAAGGAGGATAATTGAGGGAAATGAAACATACAAAGACCATCCTTAAGATTAGGGCTTGATGATGATATTCACCAGAAGCTAGAGGAAGATAGGAGAAACCAAGAGTTATGTGTTTAGACTTGGGAAGTTTAAAAGTGTATCAGACATCCAAGTGAAGATGTCAAAGTTTAGGATAAAGCTTTACAGCTGGAATAAGTCTAGAGCCATCGGCACAATTATATTTAAACCTTATAAATAGGTAAGTTTGTCTGATAAGGGAGTTTGTTTTAGCATGGGAGAGAAATCACAAAATAGAGGCTCATGAACAACCTTCCAAAGCTAGGGCATAAAATGCTATTGCCTGGGTTGTCTCAATCTTTCTGTGTCTTTCTTTCTTTCTTTCTTTCTTTCTTTCTTTCTTTCTTTCTTTCTTTCTTTCTTTCTTTCTTTTAGCAGAAAGCGTTGTTGTTGTTTTTTAAATATATATTTTATTGATTTTTTTTTTTACAAAGAGAAAAGGAGAGAGAAAGTTAGAAACATTGATAAGAGAGAAACATCAATCAGCTGCCTCCTGTACACCCACTACTGGGGATGTGCCCGCAACCAAGGTACATGCCCTTGACCAGAATCAAACCTGGGACCCTTGAGTCCATAGGCTGACATTCTATCCACTGAGCCAAACCAATTAGGGCCATTTTTAATTTTTTAATTTTTAATTTTTATATTTTTAAATCTTTATTGTTCAGATTATTACAGTTGTTTCTCTGTTTCCCCCCATAGCTCCCCTCCTCCCAGTTCCCACCCCATCCTCTACCCTTACTCCCCCCACTGTCCTCGTCCATAGGTGTACGATTTTCGTCCAGTCTCTTCCTATACCCCAACACCCCCTTCTCCCTGAGAATTGTCAGTCCCCTCCCTTTCTGTGCCCCTGATTCTATTCTATTCACCAGTTTATTCTGTTCATCAGATTTTTTATTCACTTGATTTTGGGATTGACTTGTTGATAGATATGTTGATGGTTGTCCTGGGAATCCACCCATCATGTTTTGAGAAAGCCCAGTCTTCCCAGCATCTACCAGCTAGACATGTGAACAAGTGAGCCTTTAGATGACTCTAATACCAGCCTTGAGCAGTCCAGCTGACATGGAGTGAAGCAGAGGCAAACTGTTTCTTCTGAGTTCACCCAAAGAGTAGGATTCACAAGCGGTAATTGTTTTAAAGCACTGAATTGGGTGCTTTGTTATGCAACCTTGGATAACTGCAAGAGGGAACTTAGCAAGGAATTTAATATTAGTATGAGTTGTAGTGATGACAAAGTGAATGGGAGGTGACACAAAGGAAAAATGTTTATACAACTTTTTCAAGATGTTGATCTTCGAAAGGAAATAAAGAATGGGATTGGTAGTATAAGGAAGATGTGAAAATAAGTTTCTTT
The DNA here is from genome assembly GCA_004026665.1 of Murina feae. Lineage (NCBI taxonomy): Eukaryota > Metazoa > Chordata > Mammalia > Chiroptera > Vespertilionidae > Murina > Murina feae. The sequence goes on from PVJC01001404.1 coordinate 25,352, forward strand.
CTTAAGGTGGGAGCTATTAGAGCATGTTAACATGATGTTGAGAATAATTCTGCAGAGACATGCATAGTTAATTTGTAAGAGAAAAGAGAAAGAAAACAAATGAGCAGAGCCCTTGAGAAATTGTAAAAAGCAGTCATGACATTGACCTTCCCCTTCTATAGGAGAGAAGAAAAGAAAAATGAGTGTGGGTAAAGGTAGGTTTGCAGATTTGTTGGTGGGATAAGGTTTCCATCTAAGAGTTTCTATTGTCCTAATGAAGAAAGAAGCACATTCCTTACTGGAGTTTGAAGGAGGGTGAGGTGGTGTGAGTAGAAATGAGAAGCAGGGCTTGAAATTATCACCTTAAAATATAGACATGTGATAGAAACATTGGACAGTGTTCAGTGTACAGTGGCGGTTGACCCAGCCATTCAGTTTACAATGCAGAAAAAGCTAAAAACTAGATAAAGCCACATTCAGGGTTTCTTCCTACAGAAGATACATCCGAGGGAGGACTCTAAAATCTAAGGGTGTTTGTGAGGCAGTAATTATAATAATGGATCATGGTACATACACTAAGATGGAAAGATAAAATAATAAGAAAGTGTTGGGGTCCCTGGGTTGGTGATCTCAATGAGGCTGAAAATATATTGCAGTAGAAGTTCTAAAAGGTCTAGAAAAAATGGATCCCCAGAATTTGATGTAAGATTTAGGCATAATGGATTGGAAAATAGGAAAGTGTTAGCTGAAGTGTCTGGGTATTGTATAAGGCAGCTACTAGGGATGAGAGAATCTAGGGACTGTTGCTAATGAAGGAAGCTAAGAAATCAACGAATGGCATCAACCACCACAGTCAAAGACTTTTCACCCTGTTTTGAGGACAGACTGTATTAACTTACGTTTGAAACTTAAAGAAAAATGGATCTGAAGAGCCCTTTGAAAAGTTCCTCCTGAGAATTTTCAAAGTACTGTGAAAAATGAGTGCAGTGTTTCTTATATTAAAGGTGATGGCGATGTTAAATGAAGAAATAAATGGAAACCTGTTGGAAGTCTTTGAAACGGAACTAATAAACCTATAGCTGGCTTACATAATAAATCTCGCTTTGTTTCTTGGTATTTGGTCTCAGATAAATTGCTGATCTTAGCCCATGCTCTGTTGCCTTCTCCCTGCTGAGTCTGCCAGTACAGCCTGATGAAACTTGTGGAGATGAATGTAATGCCTGCCATTACTGTAACTGAAGAGTAATTTCATCACTGAACTCATTTGTTGTTGGGTTTTTCCATTATTCTTTTCCTTTTTTTGGAAGGGTTGGAAGTCATGAACTTGTAAGTAACATTATTGATATATTCCCCAAATTTGGGAGATGAGCTGAAATTATGGTTGCTCTGATGAGAAGTATTCTGGAAGTGTGTGGCTACACAGTTATATCCATTTATTGGTAAATGTGATTGCTGAACAGTGTGCTTTAGATTGTTTCCAGAAGACTCAGCAAAATAAAAAAGGCTGATCTATCAAATGATAGTTTATAAATATTATTTATATCTAACCCAAAGGTAAAAGGGAATTACAGAGTTCATCTTTCCCTCTGCCTCATTTCCCCCTCTTTCCATCCCATGATCCCAACACTTACATAATCACAGAGAATTTACTTCTCCCAACTTTCAAAATTAATAAATTGCCCAACCTCTAGCCCTTGTCCAATAGAACTTTATGTGATAATGAAAATGGTTTATAGTTGTGCTGCCCAGTATGATGGCCACCAGTCACATATGCTTACTGAGAACTTGAAATTAATTTTATCTTATTTAAGTAGAAGTAAGTTAAATTTAAATACTGTAATGGCTACTTTTCAGGATAATGCAGATAGATAATCAGTTACATTTACTGAGTGCAAAGGAGAGTAAGAGAAGATGCAACAAAATGAAAATTTTCTGTTGAAACAACCTTAGTATTGGCCCATCAGGCAGAATTCCTAAAGTAGAGAAGCTCCCTGGAACAGGACAATTTATTCTCTAGCCATCACACAGATGAAAAATCTGGCCCTCATAGTATAACATAGGATTTAGGCAAAGTAGTTACGCAACATAACTATGCCATAACACTTTTGCTTGAAAAATAGGACACAATTATCAGAAATCTTGCTCAGAATGTTAAAAAATTCTCTTAGCCAAGTTGTTATGGCATGAAAAACAACCCCAAAATCTCTGTGGTTTATAATAACATACACTTATTACTCTCGCCCCTGATTAGCTAGTGCAATTCTGCTTCTGTTCTGCTCATGTCAGCTACATGCAGCTCCCATTCTAGAATCTGCGGCTTCCAGAAGGAAGCTCTTCTTGTGGCATGTGACACAGGAGGACAAGTGATGGCACGCAAGTACATTTAAAGCCTCTGCTCATGCAATGTGCACTAACATTCCATTGGCGCACACAGGTACCATGCCAACTTCAAAGTCAGTGAGGCAGAAGTCTGTACTCTACCTCCCGTACTGGGAGGAACTATAAAGTCACATGACAAAAGGTGTGGATATATAATTTGTTTCTGAGAGGGAGCTAAGAGTTTGGAACAATAATAAAATATATCAAAAATACTTAGAACTTCATGGATTTAGTTAGAGTAATAATTTTTTTTTGCGGGGGGAGTGAGTTCATCCTTTTCTTCAGCTAATAGACTCTCTTCCTCCTCCTACCTATCCTAACTTCTTTGGGTGGAATCAACTCTCCTTGGTAAGAGCAAAGAGCAGACAGAATACCCAAGGTATTAAGTTGCCTCAGTTTCTAGTAACCCAAGTCAAATCAGAGGACAAGCCTTGGGAAACCTGGGATCTACTTTCCTGTAACAGTGACCATCCAAGAGAGCAGGGGAGTCACTGTGCATTTGTCAGAACTCTCAGCTTAGTGACAGAAACTGTGACTATATAAAGAGATGATAAATCAGACTTGTAGTGATAAGAAAAGATGTTGGTAAGCTTGTAAGCTCAATGAAATCTTTAAGATTTCCAATCTAGTTTAGCCCCTTGCCACCTCATTCTTTGTCAACTTCTCAATGCTTTTTCAGACCTTCTCCAAAGGCAGAACTAGTAGACCATGTATTACTCCTCTTCTAATTATTGTTTTCTTTGTTTGTATGAAGATCTTTAAATCATTCACTTATTCATTCAACAAACCTTGAAGTGAACTTTCACTTCATCAGGCAAAGCTTTCAGTTCTATGGACACTGCAGTGAACAAAAGAGAAAAATGTATCTGCCCATTTAGAGTTTACATCCTGGTGGAGGGGGAAAATAAGCAATTGGACAAGTAAATGCATCATACCAGATCTTTTAAAAGTTAAAGCAAAATAAAGAATTACCGGAATGCTGCCTTATCTCACCATATGGTGGCGGGAAAGTTTGCTCTGAGGATGTGACCTTTGAAAAAAGGCCTGAGTAAAGCAAGGAATGGAGAAAATGATGCAAAAATGTTCCATTAAAAGGGAACATCAACAGGACAGGGTCATGCAAGGCATGTTCAAGGAGCAACTTGGAAAATAGTGTAAATGGAACAGAGCAAGGCAGGGAGAGTGAGAAGAATTAGGCTGGAGAGGGACTGGAAGTTAGATTGTGTAGGATTTTGTAGGATATAGGGTCGCTGGAACATTTTGGGCACAGGAACAAGATGAACATAATGCTACAGTGAGGTGTGACATTCTGGAGCACAGGATGTGGGGTTTGCCTGCTTGCATGCCAAACCAACCTCTGTTCTCTGGGACCTGGACTCCTGCTGTGCCCTTGCTTCATCTCAGCTCATCATTTCTTATGCTTCTAAGAATTTAGACCTTCTGTGTCCCCCTTCTTAGTATCATGTCTCTTCCAATATCTTCTCTGAATTCACTGCCTCTTATTTCTGTTAACTCAACCTAATGTATTTCCCAAATTCAATACATTAAGACGGGAAATCTAATCAAACCAGAAAACATGTAGCATTCACTGCACACACACTTATTGTACATTTTTGCTGTGTTCAAGGCTCTGAACAAGGAGCAAAGAGGCTTAAATGTGAATTGAAATGGACCTGGCAGTTAAGGAACCTACAGCTTGATATGGAGTTTCCCAATTGTTTCAAGTATGCAGACCTCTAGCACCATAAAAATTTTCAATCTCTTGCCTAAAAATCTTTTAGTATATCCAATAGTCATTCACTGAGAAACTACACAATGACAAGAAGCTATTATACAGTCATAACAGTTTTAATTGTTTGTTTGTTTTTAGAGAGAGAGGCATAGAAAGATAGAAACATTGATGAGAGAGAAACATCATCTGCATGCCCGATCCTAGGGATCAAACCCATGTGCCCTGACCGGGAATTGACAACTGCTTGGTTATTATTATAAGTAATAATAAATGCATATCTTAAACACATCATTGCTGAAGCACATTACCTCTTCAGTGCAATGTGAGAAGCAAATATAGTCTTGCCAACCATTTGTAATCATTTCACCTCCATATTGTACCCCTGGATGTGAGGAGAAGCACAGACCTAGAATAGAACCCAGCTGATCTGGACTCCTCAACTCTGATCATAGGAACAAATCCAATGTATAGAAATATATGTGTCAGTTCTGTTACAAAAGTTCAGACTTTAAATTGGCCCCAACATACATACAATGTACTCATAGGAGTCTGAATGACAGTGGCTTATGGGTGGCTGGGCTCTTGAATTAATTCAGAAAGTAGGGACAGGGCCAGCCACAGAGACCAGGGCAAAATGAAAATGCAAGACCCCTTGCTTAAAATTTTATGAAGAATTTAAATATGGTGACAGCAGAAAATTAAACCAAGTATGGGGAACTTTTAGCCATTGGACCTTATTCAATGTGTGAAACAGCACTGAATGGGGACCTGGTATAGCCCAGATATCTCCTGCAGACAGGGGACTTCTATGCTAGCTGAACACAGCCTACTGCATTCAGCAACAGCAAATATAACAGTGTCATCTACCACATGCCAGTCATTCCCCTAAGAGTTTTGTGTGTAATTTCACATTTAACTAATGAAAGAGTTATCACTGTTATCTCCATTTTGTAGTTAAGGAGACCAAGGCCCAGATAGGTCTAGTAACTTGCCAAAGCTGTGCAGCTAGTAAGAGGGCAAGGCAGGATTCAGGCTCATTATGACTTCAGAATGTAGGTCCTTAACTCCTAATGTGGATCTGTTTCCTAATGCTGTTTAGCTTGTTTTGCAGATTAAATTAGAAAATGTAGGCAAAATCCTTGTTAATTTTAGTGTAATGCATATTGAATGTGGCCACCTCTGTATTATTTTAACATTGCAGAAGCTAAGAAACAAAGACAAGTGACTGCTTAAGGAATCACAAAAAGTGAGAGGTTGAACAACAATTTCAACTGATAGAGTGAGTAGAAGGCAAGAAACCAAAAAATTATATATACATATGTGTCATATATACATATATAACTTAGTCATTATGTATTTATAAGAATATTTTGTGGTGCCTTGAGGGAGGGTTCTTAAGGCATTCTCTTTAATACACTTATCATGGAAAAGGAATGCAAGATTGTAGTTAGAATCAGAAGACAAAATACAAATAGGCTCTTGCATATGTTGTATCCACTTGAAAACAGGAGCCATTGCTTTTTCTGAGTCTGTAATTCATATATCATTTTTTATAATCAATTTTTAAAAATTGATTCTCCAGTAGGATATAAATAAGGAAGTCTCCGTGTCTCTCCCAGTGTCCCTCCATTTCCATATTAATTAAAAAATGTCATAAGGGTACTCATTAATCTTCCTTGGCCACCAACCACCCTCTCCCCTATGTGTTGTACGAAGTCCCACGACATGCCAATGTTATCTTGCAAAGGCAAACAGGCCAAGAGAGTTTGTGTGCAAAGAATCAAGGTTAGAGCCTTGTGAACAACACAAACTCTTCGTGTCTCTTGCCATGAAGTGTGAATCACTTAATTTACCAAGGTACAGGCTGGAAAACAAACCCCCAGTGGATGTTTCTGCTTTTATTGCCCATTAGAGAGCTTCGATGAGCTGTTGAACATTAACTGTTAGGAGTAATGGAATTACCTTCTTCTAATACCAGGCATTGATATTACCCTACACTGTATGCTACTTTTAGCTTTCTCCCCAAACCCACAGCAGTGTTTGTGTTTGTTCAGAAAATGGTGATAGAGAGCCTCTAGATGCTCTGTGGGAGAAACAGAGAAATCAAACCTTAATTTTCTTTGGACAAAAGGTAGGTACCCTCAGCTACCTGATGAATACACCAGAGGTAGGACAGTGCCATGGCCATTAAGAGAGGAGAGATATCCCTTTTACCAGAAGTTTTAAAATGTAAGAAATTCATGAGCTGATCCATGTAGCAGCTAGAAAACCCAGTGCCTTCCTTATATGTCCTCTGCATGTTTCTTAATTTCCCCAGATCTTTTTCAGTCAATTTGATGCTTATCTAAACACTCATCAAGCTTATCAAGAATCACTCATAATACAAAGCTGTTTTACCTAACTAGTTAGCTTATAGGAAGAGAGGAAAAATAAAAAATCGTAGAGAGATTTAGCAGTTTCAAATGCCAGGTCTCAGACCCTCTAATGTTTAAACTCTCGTGGTGACTGTGGTAGCTTACCTCCAATGTGGCAGCTATCAGTGACTTTCCTTCATGTGGCTCATACAATTCCCCCATTGAGAGACTGAGTCTGTAATTTATACCTTCTTTTTTATAACACTGCTCTGTTCACCATTGAATCTATGCTTTAGTAAATGGAACAATAAAATGTGGTCAAAGTGGTGTTCTGGGACTTTCCAGGCTGGTTTAAAAGAAGCCTTGCATCTCCTGGCTGGGTCTCTTGCAACAATCTGGGAGCATGAAGCTACTGTGTCAGAAGTTCAACTGCCCTGCAGCTGCCATTCTGGAAAAGCCAATTCTGGGCACTTTGATGACTGTTCCAGCTGAGCCCAGCCTTTTAGGCATCTCAGCCAAGGGACCAGACATGGGAATTCTATCTTATTACTTCCAGACATGCCAGTTTGTAGGTCTGAATGACCTTAGTCAATACTGTATGGAATAGAAGATGTGCCCCAGGAAGTCTCATTGGAATCCAGAATTGACAAAATAGTGAATATAAGACCATGATTATTGTTTTAAGTCACTAAATTTTATAGTAAATGAGCACAAAACAGTAAGATATGGAACAGTGATCAATAAGATCTCTTAGTTTTATAAAAACACTAGAGGCCCGGTGCACAAAATTTGTGCATGGGGGTGGGAGGGTGGAAGAGAGGGGAATGTCCCCAGCCCAGCCTGCACCCTCTCCAATCTGGGACATCTCTCTCACAATCCAGGACTGCTGGCTCCCAACTACTCGCCTGCCTGCTTATCTGATTGCCCCTAACTGCTTCTGCCTGCCAGCCTGATCACCCCCCTAACCACTCCTCTAACAGCCTGATTGATGCCTTACTATTCCCCTGGCAGCCTGGTTGCCCCCAACTACCCTCCCCTGCAGGCCTGGTCACCTCTAGCTGCCCTTCCCTGCAGGCCTGGTTGCCCCAACTGCTCTCCCTATCTGGCCTGATCCCTCCCAAATGCCCTCCCCTTTGGTCTGATTGCCCACAACTGCCCTCCCCTGCTGACCATCTTGTCGTGGCCATCTTGTGACCACATGGGGGTGGCCATGTTGTGTATTGGAGTGATGGTCAATTTGCATATTACATCTTCATTATATTGGATATATATACTTTATGTAACATATAATTGATCCCTGTATTTCACAAATGAGAAAACTGAAGTCTGAATAGTCAAATAGCCACCCAGGGTTTTTCTTTTATGCATTAGCTTCCATTACTTTCTTCTTTCATTAATCTTGGCTATTTTCAGAGTAAATTAGAACAGTTATTAATTTTAGTCTTGAACCCATCAATAATGTGAACAGATTTGAAATATCTGGCTAGGAAAAGCAAACATGGAAGAGTAGAGAAGCTCCATCTAATTTATCTTGTAACCCCAGTGCCTGCTGTAGTACTCCACATAATTTTTTAGTGAATTGTTGTTGAATAAAAGAATGGATGAATGAGTGAATGAATGAACAAACTATCTTCTCCTTGTGTAAATGGAGAATTCTGCAATAAGGCAGCTCAATGTGTGTCTCACTTAATCTGCTTTATTTTTCATAATGAATTCATCTGCCCCATAGTATTTTGATGAATGAGCCCCAGAGTGCTAACTAGAAAACTGCTATTTGTGTCAGAATCTATGACTCCATGGCATGCCTTTCTGGAATCTGGGGGGTCTGTCACAGCCAGGACTCCAGCTTCTACAGAGAAAACAGCTTTTCTTGGAGGCTACATCTCTCCATATTATGTGCCCCATTTGCTTTCAGTGTGGCCTCTTGTTTGGAAGCCCTGCTGGCCAGGTAATAATTCTGACATTAATGATTCACTCTTTTCCTGTGAGTGAATCCATTCTTCATGACTATTTTGTACCACCATGGAATCCAGGGACTTGGATTGAAGAACTGAAGGTGACCCAGTGAGTGATGGGGTTCTACCTGGTGACTCTGTAAGTGTGCAGTATTAGTTGGTGTCGTATTTGTGTGGTGACTCAACAAGAAGCTTGGAAATAACAAGGTTCTGCTTGTAGAGAACTTAGGTTCCTGGTAGAGGAACAGACTAATTTTAGATTTTGTTTCTCTAAGACAATCAGTCTTTTGGAGGCTGAACATCGCATATTTTAAAAAGCACAAAATTAACTGGTCACTGAGCTAGGAGAACCTCTTCCCCAAGTCACCCTCATAGACAAGAATGCTCAAAGCTGATGTTCATTCTGCCACAAATCATACCACAGTGAAACCTCAAAAACAGCAGCGCCCACAGCCTACAGCAGGAAGTAAAACTTAGGAATTGGGAAGGGGACAGTTGTTTGGCTAGACTTTACTGATTGAGATATTCTTCTTCAAAAAGAGACCCTTGACCTTATGACCTTTGACACCTCTGGGAGCATTAAGTCAGTAGCCCTTGTATCTCCTGAGCTTTACCCCAAGAACCCGAGTTCTGAGGGCCTCCTGTGAATAAACAATGTGCTCTTATTCAAGAGGGATGGGATTGCCTCTTCTCAGGGAAATGGTCCAAGGCCCTTGCCTTTCAGGGAAATTATTGAATCATACGAAAACCACAAAAATCAGTGGCTAAAATAGCCTGAAATTTTTTTCAATAAATAAGTAAGTCCATTAAATGGATATTGGAGTCTTTTGGAGTCCAGCTCTCATCCTTGCTACCTGACCACTGTCAATGGGAGGCTATGAGGAGTGCCAGACTCTGAGATGATGCAGCTCACCAGCTAGGGCAGGGTCATAGCCAGCTATCGCCCCCTCCCCCAGTGCCAACCAGTAAAGACCACTCTTTTCATGCTTTAAGCAAGTATTTACTAAAATCAAGAGATATATTTTGCATAAATGTGACGCCCCCTCTTATGGAACTTACAGTCATGTGGAAGAAAGAAATGCTAACCATATAATCCGATGAACAATATCTTAACTAATAAAAGCGTAATATTTAAATTAACCATTTCTCCCGGATAGGGTAAGCCACACCCACCAGCCAATCAGAGCAACTGTATGCAAATTAGCCCAGCCAACATGGAGGCCGCCACTCATGGACCTGAGTAAACGGCAGCTTCCATTGCAGCAGGAGTGAAAGTGAAACTGCAGCCCGCTCCCCTTATCCTCAAGCAAAACACATGTTTGCAACAAAATAACAATCATAGAATCCTCGGAGCTGAAGGAAACAGCAGGCCTGGCCTAACCACTAAGAGTAACTGTCTCATTATAGAAGTGCGAGGTGAAGCAGAGAGGAGGCTTCATTAGTAGGAGGCCTCGCCTTAAAGGAACAGCATCAATTATAGAAGATAAACAAACCCCAGAAACCTGCATCCAGCCAGCATTGCTGGGACATTGGGTCAATGGGAGCTGTGAGCAGCCTTAAAGACTGAAAGCGCCAATCAGCCTGTCACCCACACTGGCCACAATCCAATGGGGTGAGGGACGTTACTGGGGGGCTTGGCCAGCCTGGAGACAGCCATCAGCCCGTCACCCAGGCTGGTCAGGCACACCAGCAGGTAAACATCCCCAGAGGGGTCCCAGACTGTGAGAGGGCACAGGCCAGGCTGAGGGACCTCCCGAGTGCACAGAGAGGCTGCAGGGCGGAACAGCGCAGGACCCAGGACCGGTGAGTGGGAAAGAGGCAGCAGGGTTGGCGGCCTGCTTGGCAGCTCCACAGGCCCTTTGTGGGGCACCAGGGAGTGGGAAAGCAAGGCAGCAGGGTACTGGTGAGTGGGAAAGAGGCAGCGGGGGGGTTTGGGCCTGCTTGGCAGCTGCCCAGGCCCTTTGTGGGGCACCGGGGAGCAGGAAAGCAAGGCTGCAGGGGCCAGGGTCCTGCTTGGCGGCTCCCAGACCCCTTGGTGGCACCGGGGAGTGGGAAAGGAAGGCAGCAGGAGACCAGTGAGCGGGAAAGAGTCGGCGGCCTGCTTGGTGGCTCCCCAGGCCCTTTGGGGGGCACTGGGGAGCGGGAAAGCAAGCTCTTGGGGGCTGGGGGCCTGCTTGGCGGCTCCCCAGGTCCCTTCTGGGGATCAGGGAGCAGGAAAAGGCTGGCCTGATCATGAGGTGGGATTTTCACTGCTTCCTGGTGGCTGGAGGAAGATGAGCAGTAGGCAAGCTTGGGAGGCAGGCAGCACCCAGCCCTGGGCACAGCTCAAAAAAGAGAACAACATGCAGGAGAGGGCAAGAGTCTGAGAGATCAACATAGAGGGGGTGCCTGCTCCAAACCTGGGGGCAGGCCCCCAGCAGGTAGACACACATAGAAGGACTGCTCCGAGCCTCAGATGCGGCTGGGAGCAGGTCCCCAGTGGCAACACACACACACACACACACACACACACAGGTGCCTGGCAGACTGAGGCCATCATAGGACATCCACTGAGAGGTTCCAGACTGTGAGAGAGGGCAGGCTGGGCTGAGGGACCCCCATCCTCCCCCTCCCTGCACGAATTTCATGCACCAGGCCCCTAGTAAAATTATAATTGGTGTTAGAAAGATATTCGATACTCATCCATAGGAAGGGAATTGACCCCGTTAGGAAAGTCAGGTGAGTCTGCTTAGAGTAAGAGAAATTTGACCTGAGCTTTCAGAAAATCTGAACAGAAGTTAACTAGATGATAAGTGGAGGCAGTGGTGTCCAGCCAGGATAAGCAATATATGCAAAGGCCCTGTGACAGACAAAACATGTTAACTTCAAGTGATGAAAGATGGCCAGAGAAGGTGGAGTAGAGAGGCAGGCAGGGAGATGACCATGTAGAACCATGTAAAGCTTATTAACAACTCTGTCTTCATGATGTAAAGCTGGGGAGAGGAGTGTATGTGACATAGTCAGATAGAGTTTGAAAAGACGAGGTGACTTGCTCATTGATATCAGTGGCTACCATGCCCAGTGAAGTAGCTAGTGTTGGCTGATCATGAGGAAGTCGAGTTCCATGCTCTGACCATGGGCATCATTTCCTGGACACACTGAACCTTGTTAGAACTCAGAATCCACTGTGCCTCCCCTACCTTCCATCACCTCCTGACCCTTCTCTCACTCTACCACCTGAGCAAATGTGCTGATCAGCCAACTTTCTTTTCATCCCAACCTTTTCCCCAAAGCTGCCTTCCAGTTCCTGCCTTTCAATCTTCTGTCCTTTGAGGACACAGCTTCCAGTGTGGCCACTTCAATCTGGTGTTCTTTTATTTCTTCCAGCCACATGTATCTCAAGTTCAAGAAGTAGTATGGAAATCTTCCTTCTGTACAAACATTTCCATGTGCTTGCTCCCCATCCCTCTGTCCAATCCCTGATCCTGCAAAATATCAATCATTTTGCTTTAAGACTCTCCTTCTTCCTGTTGCGTCATCTACCATCCTTTAGGTCATTCCTTCTCCCTTACTGAGGCTTAGTCTCACTTTTCCTCTTATCTCTAATAGCCTCTTGGAATATCTACTCAACATACTTGTCCTCATCTACAATAATGATCTTTTTCACTTCTCTCCCTTAACCACTAGTAATATTTGTATCTTATATTCAACTGTATATAAGCTGTGGGCTGGCTCATCAGGATATCCTGATCCACATTTCAAAACTGATCCTATCATCTTCCCATAAACCTGCTCCTGCTACAGTGGTTCTTAGTAAATGACACTTCTGATCAATCCTTATAATTACTCTAGGCAAGCTGTATCACCATGGGGATGCTATCAGCAATGAACACGTCATAGCTTCTCTCATCCTATACATACGAGTAGACACCAAATCCTGTTTATTGATTCTTAAATATGACACAAGTCTATCCCCTTTTCCCCAACTCTGCTCCCACCAGCCTAGTCCAAACCACATCATGATGTGACCCATTTCCTCCCTTAAAATATATTTGTTATTGATTTCAGAGAGGTAGAGAGAGAAAGATAGAAACATCAATGAGAGAGAATCACTGATAGCTGCCTCCAACATGCCCCCTACTGGGGATTAAGCCTGAAACCTGGGCATGTGCCCTGACCAGGAATCGAGCCATGACCTCCTGGTTCATAGGTCAATGTTCAATCACTAAGCCACGCTGGTCGGGCCCAGAGCTTGTTTTTAAAAACTTTTTTCAAGTATAGTTTACATTTAATATTATTTTGTATTAGTTTCAGCTATACAACAAAGTGGTTATACAATCATATACTTAACAAAGTGTTCACCCCTATATTTCCAGTACCCACCTAGCACCATACAGAGGTATTACAATATTAATTTTTAATGTATTTTATTGATATTTTACAGAGAGGAAGGGAGAAGGATAGAGAGTTAGAAACATCGATCAGCTGCCTCCTGCACACCCCCTGCTGAAGATATGCCCGCAACCAAGATACATGCCCTTGACCAGAATCGAACCAGGGACCCTTTAGTCTGCAGGCCGACGCTCTCTCTGCTGAGCCAAACCGGTCAGGGCAACAATATTATTGACTATATTTCTTATGCTATACTTTACAAAATAATCATGGAACATAGGGTACAGAGTTCCTTTTAAAGACACATAATGTGTGATAAGATCTTTTCCACAGTGGGGTGGGCACAAGATGTGACAATGTCTCTGGCTATCCTTTGGGGAGAGGAGACATTTGGAGTGTAAACTTATGGTTCTTCTAGACAGATATTGTCCATACTTGGACACTTTGCCCATTATATAGCCCATGACAAAGGTGTCTCTTGTACTTGCCAATGACTATTCCCTTCTTTATTCTGGATATCTTTTGGCCTCTAAACTGGATGCAAACACATAAACAAGAATCCTGGAAAAGCCAAAGGCATTCTTCATATGAGGACTTTGATAATAAATCTAAATATATTTGAGACTGGAGAAGGATGTAATGCTGAGAATCCTGACTTACGAAATTCCCCACCACCATTGTCTAATCAAAGAGCAAGGTCATGTCCTCCCCAGACCTTTGAGTGCTGCCCCTTTCATGTTCTAAATGTTCTTGCTCCCTCTTCATCTGTCTCTCTGCTTTTACCCTATTCTCTGTTTGAAATCTCTACCTCCTCACTTCCCTGGGTACACAGCCCTTCCTCAGAAGTCAGCATGTAGCACATCCCTCCTTGAGTCCGCTTTTGAAAATTTCCAGGGTCTGTAGTGAGTAAACACTATTGTCTGCTCTGCTCTTGTAGAGCAGAAAGATCAGCTTCAGATCCTCAGAATGTGGGAGGACGAACATCTGGATTGTATTTTATAGATTTCCCTGTGAGTCTATAAAGCAAACAAACCAAAAGTAAGCAAAAAAAAATTCCTATTTTTTTCCAATGAAGATTAATGTTTTTTCCTAAAATCTTATTGACTCTTTCATTTTTCTGTTTCTCCACTGCAATCAAATTTGAGCTTATTTTGCTATAAGAGTTTGCCCTCATCCTGATCCTGGGCTACAAGACAAAGTTTCTTCCCTTACCTGGATGGGCTCTTCTTCCTGAGTCATCCTGCAGGCAGAGGGCAGGCTCTCCACATGACCATATCTCTCTCCTGCTGTCACACTGTCACTATTTTCTTTTATGAGCCCCAAGTCTTTCCTCATAGGTATATTCTTCTTCCTGTGGAAATCTCCCCCTTCTTCAAGACTTTGTCTAAAATTTCTACATGATACGTCTTCCCTTTCTCCCCTGGGTTCCCTTATTAACCATGTTCACAACACTCTGTAAGGTCGTCTCCTCCTCCTCCTCCTCCTCCTCCTCCTCCTCCTCCTCCTCCTCCTCCTCCTCCTCCTTTTTTCTTCTTCTTCTTCTTCTTCTTCTTCTTCTTCTTCTTCTTCTTCTTCTTCTTCTTCTTCTTCTTCTTCTTCTTCTTCTAATTGATTTCAGAGAACAAAAAAAGGGAGAGAGAGGGGGAAAAATCAATAATGAGAGAGAATTATTAATCAGCTGCCTCCTACATGCCCTCAACTGGGGAGTGAGCCCAAAACCCAGGCATGTGCCTTGACTGGTAATCAAACCATGACCTCTTGGTTCATAGGTCAATGCTCAATCACTGAGTCATGCTGGCCATCTGTAAGGTATTCTTCTTTAAAGCAGAAATGAAAACTCTAAGGAAACAATTATTGAGTATAAACCCCTTGAGGGCAGAGCCTCTGCCTTCCTCTATGCCATGTTCCTACATTAGCATATAATAATCTTGGTTAACTATTGAATGCTTATTAGCTACCAGGCATTCAATACAAATGAGATCCTTTATTCCTCACAGTATTCCTAAAAGGTAAGTGAGGAAGAAAAGTGAAATACAGACAAAGTAACTTTCCCAAGTTTGCACAGCCATTAGGGCAGAGCCAGGATTTGAATTTAGAAAATTTGACCAAAAAGATAGAGATTATATAACAAAATACACATATATGTCACTTTTAAAACTTCAGTTTTGTAATAGCAAAATAAATTGACATTAAAGAGAACTGAGAGTTAAGAAGTCCAATTACAACATTTTATAATAGACTAGTGGCCCAGTGCACAAATTCATGCACATTGAAAGGAAATTAATTAGAAGAAATATTTTAATATTGCTATTTGCCCTTTCTCTATAATAGAAGTGTCAACTATATTCATGATTGACAATGACAGATTGAAACATGAATGTGATTGGCGCCAGCAAGAGCTTTATATGTATGGTGCATGCACAAGTTAACTTAGCCTTTTCTATATAGAGAATAAACTTGATTAATTAGACCAGCTTTCTGATTTAGCTAAACTTTTTCCAGCCTAGTGAAGCACCCAACTTCTCCTTCAGGTAATTGTCAGCAACACAGCAGTAAATATCAACAGGAAGCAGATTATTCCAGATCACACAAGGAGAACAAAAGGTAAAATATTTAACTGCAGCAGTGTTTGACCATATTCTATGAGGTGAGAAAACCTGAAGTCATTTTCAAGGTCCACCATTTCTTACTTATTTTCAGTCGGGTCAAGTTTCAAAACTTTCTCAATCTCCATTTTCCAGCTAATGAAAATAAATAGAATTCCACTGAGTCTCCTACCTACCTATTCCAGGACTCTGTGAGGATCAATGAGATGAGGCATGGGAAAATGCTTCACAGACATTTGGTAAAGTATAAGATGTTTGCACCTGGCTATAAAGCAAGTCCTGTTCCTGGGCTGAAGAAACTGCAAGGAGGATAGTTACTAGGGAAAGGAAGCCAGATGTTGCTATGTGACATCATTACCTGGCACCCACAGCCACCATTTCTGAGCTGGGTTGGGCTGGGCTGTGGGCCACATTTTGTGCCATGGAGTCTTGGCAGCATTGGCTGCAATTTGGTGGAGTGTCATTCCAGGGTGGTGGCAGGGTCTGTGTCCCACTTGGGGGAATCTGAGTGTTGCTTTGTGGGCACCAGGTCCATAATGCCGTTTCTCTCTGTAAATGGCCAGTGTGCGTCATGGCAGCTCCTGTGTTGAGCATCTTCCCCCTGCTGGTCAGTGCGCATCAGAGCAACTGGTCAGACGGTTGGACACTTAGCATAATGGCCATATATATGTAATCTCAGAGGCCAGGTGCATAAAATTCATGCACGGGGGGGGGGGGGGGGGGGGGGGGGGGGGGGAGGGGCTCTCACAGTCCAGGAGCCCTCAGGGGATGTCCAACTACCATGGAGGTGGGAGAGGCTCCCACCATGACCTCTGTACTTGTCAGCCATGAGCCCAGCTCAGGGCTTCTGGTTGAGTGGTGCTCCCCCAGTGGGAGCACACTGAGTTGAGCGTCTGCCCCCTGGTGGTCAGCGCATGTCATAGCAACCAGTTGTTCTGCTATTCAATTTGCATATTACCCTTTTATTATATAGGATAGTTAAACTTGGAAATATTCCCATCTCTGTTTGATTTCTAGATAAATTACAGTACTCTAAAACCAGTCTTCTCTTAAAATGTGGCTCTCTCTCATTTTTTTCTTTAATTTATTAATGTGACCCATTGCTTTGGAAACAAGCTAACTTATCTCCATACGGGACAAAGATGGGCTTTTCTTAGTGGTGAAAAGGGAAATATTTTTAAACTCTTAATTGAAATCAACATCTTATAGATCATAGATGCTCCAGAAAATGTGTGCGTTGTGTGTGTGTGTGTGTGTGTGTGTGTGTGATTTCCCAAGATGAGAGGGTGATATGAATAGTATACTGCCTACCAGTGACCTTAGCTCAGTTACTGGCCTCCAGGTCACCCATGGTCTGGTTTTTCAGTTTCTACCAGCCCCAGAGTGGACAGCGGGAACTCAGCCAGTTATGTTCATAATAAAGAAGAAATAGTTGAACTCACTGTCATAGAAATAGATGATAAGAACATGTGATGGGCCAGATTGCCAGGGGGATTCCATGTCTGCCATTTCACAAGGGTCTCTGGGTTCTTAGCCCTTTTAGACTAAGAAATGCATTTAAATCATAAACATATATAATTGATCGTAGAAATTCAATCGCACTCCACCAATCTCTTTGCTTCTTTCATTCAGTGCAATAAGCCAAAAGTGAGTATTAAATTCATCTCCAGTGAATTTAAATCTCGCAGGGAAATTCAGAACATCTTTTGATGTCAAGAGAACATTGTTCCAAATGATTTTGTAAGAAGCCAGTCCTGGTGTGTTGTGCAGATGACAACTCAGCAGAGGAGCTTGGTAAGACGTGGAAGGCAGCCCTTTCTTAAAGTAAAATGACACATATTAAAGGAGAGACAGGAAACTTGGTGCTTTGAAGCAAAGACACACCATATTCTCTGTGCAGACTAGGAAAATGAATGAGGCAGATCAAGGGCCAGGGTACTGAGGAGACATTCTTTTAGGAGCAAGACTTGTGGAGAGAGGGCTCTCATGCACCTCTTAGCACTAGAAAAAGAAGTAGAAAAATGTCTATTTTGGAAAATGAAGCAATTAGCTGTGCCACAGCTGCCTCAAAAGTATTTTAGGGTCAATAATGCATTGTTTTGGGGCTTGTGTCACAGTTTCTCTTCCTAATACCTGCTTTTCTTAACCACTCTGGTACACTCTGATCATGTATGTGCAAGCTAAATCATTAGAATGGGTGTAAGCATCAAAGAATCCATCTTTAGTAGTATATTAATAATCTGTATGTCATTCCCATTGTATGAAATTTATGAAAGCATTAAATGTCTTTCAAGGTGCAGCCTCAGAATTCCTCGAGTGGGGGAGCTTGTTTTGAATACACAGATTAGTCAAAGCCACCTGAAATTTACTGGGTTAGAATCCTTAGGGGTGCTGCCCAGGAATCTGCATTTTCAAGATGATTTCAAGATGATACTTATGAATACCTCTTTTTGAGATAAGAAAGTGATGATAGGAACCCTCTCAGTTGACAAGATTAGTAATTTGGTTCAAGATAACCAAACCATAGACTACACCCCCATTATTCATGTAAATCATCATCAAATCAGGTTGGCATTGTCTCCAATGGTTTCCATTTGCTGAGCATGGAATGCAGTTCACAGCCAAGTACCCCTTGACCTCTTTAACCTTCTCCCCCAAACAATGGAGGTTCTCAGTTATATGCCCAATGGGCTGAAATGCAGTGTATACAATGTATTTTACATTATGTCTAAATCCCATCAACTATGAATATAAAATCACAGCAATTGCCCTACATCTTAAACCTCATTATAATTCTTTAGTAAGTTCATTATAATAAGATCATTCTGTTAACCTTAAAAATCATGAAATTTAAAAATTCTTCTCCTTTTTAACCTTTCCTCAGCATGTTTGATATACTTGGGGATTGCAACATATGACCTGAATAAAAGATAAAGTCAAAATAAATCTAACCCCCAACATAAGTGGCCATGAGTTTCAAAGAAATGAATTTAGATGAAAAGCAGCAATCTGGGCATTTTTACCAGTTATCACAGATATGGATTTGGTCTTTCTTTTTTTAAAAACTCTCTTTCACTTTTAGCTCTCTGTGGCTTTCTTCCTTGGCTGAGCAAATTTACTTTTTCACATTTTTGTATGAGATGTGTACAAGTTTCCTTTCTTTGAACAATCAAGGCAACCTCTCAGGTGGAAATTCACTTTGGTTTCCAGGAAGACATTGCTAATTAGCTTGCAAAGGTCACTTAGAAAAAAACCAGGTGTTTGGTGTTTGAGTTTGTATCTGGTTTCTTTGATTAAGGCAGGCAATATTTGAACTAATGTTGTCATACAGTTTAGATTTTATCTGATAGACTCTGTCTATTACAACATATTGCAGATGTACTGTAGGAAGTGACTAATAATGATGGCAGCTGCAGATTAAGGAATCCAAATACCTACTATAATAGATTATGATAGGACTAAACAAGAGTGTCACCCCATAGAGCCAAGCTCTTCAGGGCCCATCTTGGCACTGGTGAACAGATAACATGATAACATCTTTAGAGAAGTCTCTCAAAGAAACACCAGGGAAAACACCACTAGTACAAATGTCAGAACTTCTTAAAATCATCTTCAAGTTTCTCACATCACAGCAGTTGCCCCAGACTTCCTCTTCCCTCTCTCAGAATGCCCCAAACCTAGCTCCCCAAAACCCAGTTCATTTTGCCTTCTGTTTCTTACTCTTCTCATCATCCCAGGTAACTTCTTTCATCTTGCAAATAACTCTGCTTCATTTTGGATGGAATCCAAGGCAGGAGCATGATTATGGAACTTCCATAGAATTCAGTATGTAATTTGTACTTAGGTTCAAATGCAATGTTGAATTTCAGGAATGTAATTAGAATTTTTGAATGTAATAGAAACAAATGTATGGGCTATTATGAAAAACTAGGGGCCCAGTGCACAAAAATTTGTGCTCTCGGGGGTGGGGGGGAGATTCCCAGGCTGGCCTGTGCCCTCTTGCAGTCTGGGACCCCTCAGGGGATATCCACCTGCTGGCATGCCTGGCCAGCCTGGGTGAGGGGCTGATGGCTGTTTGCAGGCTGGCCAAGCCCCCCAGTGGGTACCCTCACCCCATGAGAGTGTGGCCAGCCTGGGTGAGGGCCTGAGGGCCATTTTCAGGCTGGCCATTACCCTCAGGGTTCAGGTCCCTACTGTGATTCCTGGCTAGCCTGGGTGAGAGCCTGATGGCTGTTTGCAGCAAGGCTGGCTGGAAACTGGTATCTGGAATTTATTTAACTTCTAAAGTTGAAACTTTGTTGCTTTAATCGGAGTCCTGGTAGGGTTGCCCCTGACAACCCAAGCTCCCAGTACTTCCTTGAGCCCAAGGCTGGAAGCAGGTCTCTGGGGTTTATTTATCTTCTATAATTGAAACTTTGTTGTGGAAACTTTGTTGTCACAGCCGGCCTAGGCAGACAGGAACCTGCATCACCAGGGCAAGCCTCCTGCTTTTTCCAGCTCAGTGGCTGCCGGCGCCATCTTGCCTGGGTTAATTTGCATAGTCGCTGTGATTGGTTGGTGGGTGCGGCTTGGATGGTGGGCATGGCTTGGGTGTCTTGGAGTGATGGTTAACTTGTATATTACTCTTTTATTAGGTTAGATAAGTCTTATGGACACAAAGCACTGGGAGGTAGGGGAGGCTGGGAAGGGCAGGGGAAAAAAAGAGATATATGTACTAATCTTTGTAATACTTTATGCAATAAAAAAAGAAACATAAAAAAAGCAATTGAAAAGACATATGCAAATGGAAAATAAACAAGAGAAAGGTGTTAAAAAAAAAGTAAGTCCTCACTTATGAAAGCCTGGCCTCTTGCATTGATATCAAAGGTCAAAGGATTCCTGCTTGTCCCTTGCAGAGGCCAATGAAGGAGCTAGAGTGACCAACTGTAACAGGTACTGTCCTAGTTTTAGTGCCAAAGCCAGGAACCCCTTATTCCCAGCAAACTGGAATAGTTGGTCAACCTGGAGGGAGTACTGTAGGCTTCTCTCTGAGGCAGTCTGATGTAATGAGACCTCAAACAATAACACAAAGATGAAATAAGTGCCTCCTCTTTCATCGGACAAGGCAAATCATTGCTCCTAGGGACCCATGGGTTGTTCAGATAATTTCTTCTCCTTGTCCCACCTCCATCTCCTCACATCAGCATTCAGGGCAGGCCTTGGGTAAGTGGCTAAGACAGGGACCCTTGCTTCCTTCCAAAAGGCCTAAGGTACCTGAGGGAGCACTAAAGATTTGTATTGCTTTACTTCAATCTGTCCCGTCTTATCCTGATTTTCAACAACTTAGCCTTATTTTCACCTTCAGGGCTAGAAAATTAACTATTAATGGGATTAAAACCACTTTCACTACATGGTTACTTCCCTACATGGATAAAACTAATAATTTTAGCCTGAAACAATCAACTTAAGTCTTAAAATAATTTAACTGTTTCCATCCTTATACAAAGATACCAACACATAAATATTGTTTTAGCTTTTTTTCTAATCCTAATGACATTATAATAAGAGCTATTTTTAATGTTGAAATTTACCCTAGCCAGTTTGGTTCCATGGATAGAGCTTTGGCCTAGGGACTAAAGCATCCCAGGTACAATTACATTCAAGGGCACATGCCCAGGTTTTGGGCTCGATCCCCAGTAGAGGGCGTGTAGGAGGCAGCTGATCAATAATTCTCTTTCAACATTGATGTTTCTATCTCTCACTCTCCCTTCCTCCCTGAAATCAATAAAAATATATATGTATTTTAAAAAATAAAATTACATTTCATACAAAGCCATCCATGCCTTGCCCTTTCAAAATTCAAACTGAGATTATTTTTGGATGGCCAGACTAATTTCTATCTCATCTTGTTCATGGTGTGGGGTTGGTGTGCTTAAGGGATAGTCTAACTTAGCTTCTATGTGCTCCCTCCCCAGGCCCCACTTGAGCTGCTCATTCTGATGGCTGTCTCTCCCCCTGAGTGCGTGCCCTTGGAGAGTTTCCCTCAGTGGTAACTTGTACTGTTAATTATGGGCTGAGGTTATTTGTCCATTTGGTGGCCAGAAGGTTTCTGACTTAAGGAAGACTATGCAAAGAAGAAAAGCTAAAGTCTTACAAAAGCAAACCTTGTTGCTATTACAAACACATTTTTTAGTTTCAAAAGACAGAAAGTATGAGAAGTTAACAAGGGTCATCAATTTAAACCACATCTTCAATAGTTTATTTCAAAAAGGAAAGTACAATGGATGTCATTATGTTTCTTAATAATGACTTTGGTACCTTGCTCTACTTTTGAATAACACATTTGACATACAGTATGAACTAAATGAATCAGGATTTAACTGGAACCAGAATATAGAGGTCATGAGATCATTGTTCTATATTTGACTCATTAGTAAAGCTTCATTGTAACCATAACCAACCTAAGCCCTCAGAATAAGTGACCCAAAGATCATATGGCAATAGAAAAACACTTCCTAGGATTAAAAACAGTCTCCATCACCTTAAAAAGCCTAAGTGGAACAGCCTATGTTCCTTTTCACACTTTATGAGAAACTCGCCAACAATTAAGACTCTTGGTCTCTTTGGTATCAGCCCGGGAGGTTTAGGAATGTCACTTTACCCCCTGTAAAATAGGCTTCACCTTCCTTGCAAAGTTGAGCTGTTTGGGGGCATTTTCTCGCTCTTCTGGATCCTTCCTTTACCCTTTGGCATCAGACAAGTCTCTTCAGGTCTGACTCCCACCAGTTAATACTGGCTGAAGCAAAATGAATTTGTCACAAGTGTGGGAGAGGAAGAAACTTCCACCTACTTTTCTACTTTCTTTCATCTGCTCTAATAATAAAATAGGTGTTAGACAGATTAACAAGAGAAAATAACCAAATTTAATTGCATCTGTTTGTATGGGACTATCACATATATGAGAGGGATAGAGACAGAAAAGGAAGATGAAGTATGTTTGGCTTTCTGAGCCAAGGATGAGGTAAGGCACTTGGGGCTTCAGATGAGAGGAAGGTAGGACAATAAGAAGAGTAGATATTCAGTAATTAGATGTTTTCTATGCCCAACAGATAGGATATAAAAAGTTATTGCTGGTGATAGCTCTTATAATGGACACGGCCCCCCAATTTAAATTCTTTAAGAGACAGGTAAAAATTTCGTGTGAACCTGCAGGATCTCAGTTCTATTCAGCTCAAAATAATTCATGTGTCTAAGTGGCACATCTTATTATGTAGCTTGGCTGAGATCACATAATTGGTGAATAGCAGATGCAGGGTTTGATGCCAGACTGGCAGACCCCAGATCAAGCCACCCAACTCCCTACCCACAATACCCACCAAAGCCTTTCTTCTCCCTTTTTTTTCCTTTGCTTTTTCTCTCTCCTATATACGATGACTCACAGATAGAAGGGCTTGGTGAGAATCTGACCATGAGGTAAAGGAATTCTCTGAAATCCTTTTTGCCCTGACTACAAGCCCAAAACAGTTCTTCTGGTCTTTCTCCACTTTGTCTAGGAGTTTCTATTGCTATTTCTATGCTATTCAACTACTGGCTCCCAACTGGAACCAAGAGCTAGATTCAGACATTCTAACTTGGACAGAAGCCACTGTGTATCATTCTTTTTAAAAAAATCTATCTATAATAATAAAAGCTTAATATGCTAATTAGACTGGATGTCCTTCTGAATGATCTCCTGGATGAAGCCGTGGGGATGGGGGCAAGGTAGAGGCAACTGCCATGGCAGGTAGGGGCTGAGGCAGAGGTGGTGGGAGCTGAGCCTCTTGCACAAATTTCATGCATCAGGCCTCTAACATATATATATGAAAGAGTAATATGCAAATTAATCCTCACTCCATTACACCCACAAGCCATACCCACCAACCAATCAGAGCAAATATGCAAAGTAACTCAACTAAGATGGCGGCAGACACAGAGCTAGAGTTGCCCTGGGCAATGGAGGAAGCCAGGGCCCTGTGGGCCCTGAGCTCTACTCAAAGCTACAAAGTTTCAATTATAGAAGATGAACAAACCCCAGATACCTGCCGGGCTGGGACCTTGGGTTGCCAAGGGCAACCCAGGCTTTGAGCATGAGACCAAGGCAACAAAGTTTCAATTATAGAAGTTAAATGAATCCCAGATACCTGCTTCCAACCAGGCACCCCAGTAGGGACCTGAACCCTAAAGAGGCTGTGGGCAGCATGAAACAGCCCTCTGCCCCTCACCCAGGCTGGCCAGGCACACCAGCAGGTGGACATCCCGCAAGGGGTCCCAGACAGCGAGAGGGCACAGGCTGGGCTGAGGGACCCTCCCAAGTGCACAAATTTTTGTGCACCGGGTCTCTAGTCTAATCTAATAAAAAAGTAATATGCAAATTAACCATCACTCTGAGACACCTAAGCCATGCCCACTAGCCAAGCAATGCCCATCAGCCAATCAGAGTGGCTGTATGCAAATTAACCCAGCCAAGATGGCAACCAGCAGCCACAGAGCTTGAGCAAACAGGAGGCTTCTGTTGCACCAGTGATGGAGTTGAAACTGCCTGCCTAGGCTGGCTGGGCCTCTGCTCAAGGCAACAATGTTTCAATTATAGAAGCCACAGAGCTGAAGCAAACAGGAGGCTTCATTGCCTGACTAGGCCTCCACTCAAGGCAACAAAGTTTCAATTATAGAAGATAAATAAACCCCAGAAACCTGCTTCCAGCCAGTCTTGCTGGGATGTTGGGTCAATGGGAGCTGTGGGCAACCTGAAAGCCTGAAAATGGCCTTCAACCTCTCACCCAGGCTGGCCAGGCACCCCAGTAGGGAACTGAACCCTGAAGGGACTGTGGGCAGCCTGAAAATGGCCCTCAGCCCCTCACCCAGGCTGGCCACACTCCCATGGGGTGAGGGTTCCCACTGGGGGGCTTGGCCAGCCTGCAAACAGCCATCAGCCCCTCACTCAGGCTGGCCAGGCATGCCAGCAGGTGGACATCCCCCGAGGGGTCCCAGACTGTGAGAGGGCACAGGCCAGGCTGAGGGACCCCCCTGAGTGCACAAATTTTTGTGCACCGGGCCCCTAGTATATATATAAAAGGCTAAGTGACCAACCGTACATTCATTCAACTGTCTGACTGACTGGCCAGTAGGCACATATGATGTGCACTGGCAACTTAAAAATAAATGTTGACTCACACATGTGCAATACATAGAAAGCTCTCACTGGTGCCAATCACACATGTGTGTTTTGATTTGTTATTGTCAATTGCAAATTTGGTTGTTTTTGTTGACATTCTGAAGCTGAAACAAAGCATCAGCATTGACAGAATATGTCTGAAGACCAACTATTGGCACAACGTACCATTTGAGTGATGATTCTATTGATTCAACAAATGATGCTGAGCAGGAAAAATTTCCCATCGACTTTCTTAATAGTATTACTCTTTCGGGAATGCTGTGTCATAAATTAAAATTGAAAGTAGGTACAATTATCATGCTACTGAGAAATATTAATACTAAATGGGGTCTTTGTAATGGTACTAGATTTATTATCAAAAGATTGCTATCCAACATAATCTAAGCTGAAATATTATCAGGTTCCATGGAAGGAGAGATTGTTCTGATTCCAAGAATTGATTTGTCTCCATCTGACACTAGCCTCCCATTTGAATTAATTTGAAGACATTTTCCTGTGATGCCAGCATTTGCAATGACTATTAATAAATCACAAAGACAAAATCTAGACAGAGTAGGAATATTCCTACCTGAACCTGTTTTCAGACATGGTCAGTTCTATGTTGCTTTCTCTCAAGTTCGAGGAGCATGTGACATTGAAGTTAAAGTTGTAAATACTTCATCATGAGGGAAATTAGTCAAGCACTTTGAAAGTGTTTTTATATTAATGTGGTATACAGAAAGATATTAGAATAAGTTTAATCAATTTATCAGTCATTGTTTTTATCAGTGTTGTTTTTATATCATGTCTATGTTATATCATGTTATTGTTTATTAATCAAATTATATGTTGTTTTCATATGCATTTTACTAATTTTCTTTTATCTCTGACACTTCTATTATAGAGAAAGGGTGGATAGTGATATTAAAATATTTATTCTAATTAATTTCTTTTCAATGTGCATGAATTCATACACTGAGCCACTAGTGTATATATATATATTGACTTCAGAGAGGAAGGGAGAGATAGAAACATCAATGATGAGACAAAATTATTAATTGGCTACTGGGGACTGAGCTCACAACCCAGGCATGTACCTGACCAGGAATCAAATCAGTGATCTCCTAGTTCATGGGTTGATGCTCAACCACTGAACCACACCGGCTTGGCTGTATCATTCTTTACTAAGGCAGAAAAGAATTTCCTACTGAACACCAGAGAACAATTTGACACAAAAACATAGGGGAGGGGATAAAAAAGAAAAAAGCAATAAGAGACAAAAATCTGTTCAAAATTATGCACCACTCGTGTTTTAACCAATTATGTCACACCTCAGGGCTAAGTGTCCACTAAAATATGTAATGCTTGATTATAAATTGTCTTCTCTGTTTCTCTCTTTATTTCACATCTATGAAAGTCTTCAAGACCCAATCCAAATATCACCCCCTCTCTGTGACTGCCCCTCACTGCTTCCCCTTATGGCAATTCATTGAGTGTGCCCTTCTCTCTGTCCACAAACTCTGTACATATTGATCCCATTGTTCCATCACCACATATTCTCATATGCCTTACTCCCATGAACAATGGGGATTTTTTAAAGAATAATAATTATGCGTGGATGGACCTGGAGAGTATTATGCTAAGCAAAGTAAGCCAGTCAGGAGAAAGTCAAGTATCACATGATCTCACTCATATGTGGAATCTAATGAACAAAAGAAACAGTTGAACAAAATAGATCAGAGACATAGAAGCATGGGACAGACTGTAGAATCTCAGAGGGAAGGTTGGTGTGGGTGGGAAGAGATCAACCAAATAACTTGTATGTAACTATGCATAACTCATGGACACAAATAATAGAGAGGGAAAGGACTAGAGGAGAGGATATGGGGTGGGGATAGGCTATCTATAAAGGGTCAGTGGGAGAAAATGGGGGGCGTATGTAATACTTTCATCAATAAAGGTAAAAAAAATAAGAATAATAACTGTGGCCCTGAGTAGGTGACTCGGTTGGAGAACATTGTCCCATACACCAAAAGGTTGTGGGTTTGATTCCTGGTCAGAGCACATTCTTAGGGTACAGTTTCAATCCCCAGGTGGGGCAGATATAAGAGGCAACTGATTATTGTTTCTCTCGCATATCAATATTTCTCTGTCTCTCCCTTCAGATCTCTCTGAAAAATCAGTAAAAGCATAATCTTGGGTGAGGATTTTTAAAAGGCTAATAACTGGCTTGTAAACATTTATTTTTTCATTCTCCTTAAAGTGCCTAGTGCAGAGTAGTTCAATTAAGTAACTAATCCCGCTGGTCTTTCTTCAGTGCTTTTAGGACATCCTGCATTTTCCTGAGTTAAGGCTTGTGGTCTAATTCCACCTGGTTGAGTGAACATGTTGACCTAGGTGGGGAGCTTTCTGTTAAAAGCAACTCTACTCCACCCCTCCCTTGCCTCTTCAAACCCACTGCTCAGAGCCATTCTGAACAACACCACTATGAAATTCCAGGAAAATCTTGTAATCTTTCTGTCCCCTCTCAATAGATGAATCATCTCTTTCAGAGGCAGAAGGAATTATAGAGCTGGTATTTATGGAGCCAAAACCAGCATTCAGCTGTCCAGGCTCCTGGATAGTTCTCCTTTCCTGCTTCTAAATTCATTTGTTGGAAAAACCCCTATGTCTTGGAAGGAATCTGCCTGGAACATCTATGCATCTAGAGAATGCTTTACATTCTAAACAATCAAAAGCCTGTTCTGAGAGCCTTCTGGGGCATTTGTGTTCTTTGTCAGTCTCCACTTCATACTAGTAGTAAGTCAAATGTTGTCTAGGTTTGGTTCTGTCCGATCCACAATCACTCCTCAAACATACCATGTTGTTCCATGCCTGGGTGTTGGTGTACATATTGCTCTTGTTGATAAGGATGCCCCTGCATTAGTTAGTGCCAACATCATCCCCTCTGAATCTTTGCAATCAGATTTTGGAGCTCTTTCTGCTTTGCTTCATTACACCTGTGGTATACCTTTACCATATAGTGTGTATGTGAGCATGTAAATGTGCATGTGTGTGTGTGTGTGTGTGTGTATCCATGAGACTCTGAGCTGCTGAAGAGAAAGGGCTATATTTTCTATATCTATATAGCTTTAGCATCTAATTCAGTGTCTGCCATTCAAATAGTACAAATTTTATTGAACACCTACTACATACCCGGGCCTGGGCTACACATTTTGTATATGGCACAAAATCATAGTCTCTGTGCTCAAAACTTTCAATAATAATTGTTGCAAGTCTCCCCCCCCCCCCCACCCATGATTGCATCTAAGTTCTTGGGGTCTTACTAGTATATCATGCTCAGGTATTGAGTTCTTGAGCAGGTGTATGGGATTTCATCTTCAGTTATCGTCCATGCAGGACTCCAGCACATTGCTCCTGGGAGTTTTGTCTAGAGAATGCGTTGGCGTCAGACTTTCTGTCTTTAAAGCTAGTGCTTTGTACAAAGACTCATTCTTCTCTTGCCACTCCACCCACACTGCCCTGGCCATAGGAAGCTCAGAGATACCGGCCACGTCCTTATCTACTTCCAGCCTCTTCCAGACACGTGGTATCTGCTCTGAAGGCTCCCTACATTTATTGTGGGTTTGCCTCATGCACCATGCCCTCTGGATTGCCTGCCCCCTCCACTCCAAGGCACAAGGGACCCTTTCTCATCCTTTGAGGATGTCTTTGTCACCCTTTCCCCACACGGAGGGAACAGTTTCTAGTCTCAGAAGGTGGAAAACTGTTCTAACTTACCATAAGTTCTTTCTGCCTCTGATTTTGAATTTGAATGTGAAAAGCCTTTTCTCACTTCCTTCTGCTGCAGCAATGTTCCCCAAAGCAGTGGTTTGTAAAGGTAACGGCCCAAGTAGGAAAAGAGTAATAGAAAATATCAAAAAAGTAAATTTCAGAAATATTATTGAGAACAGTAATAGCAATAGCAGCTCATCACTTCTTAGCTTTTATAATGCACCAGGAACTATAATAAATAATTAATTAATTAACTATAATAAATAATAATTAAATAATATGTAATTATGATCACAACAACCCATGAGTTAATTATCACCCCTGTGTTACCAGTGAGACACAGGCAAGGTGGCCTACAGTCATGGAGCCAGAATACGCTAACCACCCACTCCTGTTGCCACTCTACATTCTGTGGCTCATCCTAGACACAAAGTAGCTGAAAACAGTGCAGCCTGGTAGTCACATCACAAACCAGCGCCACCAAACAAGCACCCAATAAATATTTGCTAAAAGAAGACAAATTAACAAATGCAAAATCATGGCTACTAAAGCCACACACAGAGTCAATTCATCAGGGAAATTATGTGGGGTCTGGTCACTATATTCTCCAATCAAATACAAATGTTACAAGTTGGAATTGTTTGCATGTTCTAGAAGAAACAATGACTGTTCTGAGCACAAAGCTCTAAATCCTTCTGTGTCCAGACGTGCTATGGACCAGAGCTAAAAGCCAGCAAGAATCTGAAAAGAACTCCCTGGAATGAATATGTTTACCTTTCTTCCATGAACTTGTGCTTTGCAAACCATGACATCCATCAGCACTCTTCAAAGTCACTCATGGTGTGGTGGGAAAGTGGTCACACTGGAGCTCTATTTTTAGCTGCTCTGTAGGCTGGGCTCTCAGACTTTTACATGTCTGTTTTGGTCCTGGTATTTTTCTTTCTCTTTCCCTAGTCTTGGAGCCATGTTTACTTCATCAGCAGTTAGCACTGAAAATCTTAAGCGCCTTTAATGGGGAAAATCAGTTTCGAGTGTTTTTAAAGTTCTTAATAGTACGGTGCTGGCTCATCGTAAGGAAAATTAAGGTGATAATAAAGGTTTTCAAGAGACCTCAAAGTGTGTTTTAAGTGCATAAAAATTGGTTTTAAAGAGCAGTGTGCCATGGAAACTTAAAACTAGAGAAATCTTCAGATTTAAAAAAAATCAATGGTCCTGCTTTAATACCGCAGGAATATTCAAGCTATGATAACTTTATATAATACTTACTGACATTTGCCCTGGACTGTGTTAGATTTGGGCAAGGAAGTACTATTAGTATGCATATGAATTTCTTTACAGGATAACTTATGCACATGTAAAGCAAAATACTTCAAGAGCCAAATGAGGC
Organism: Murina feae; assembly: GCA_004026665.1. NCBI lineage: Eukaryota > Metazoa > Chordata > Mammalia > Chiroptera > Vespertilionidae > Murina > Murina feae. The sequence goes on from PVJC01001404.1 coordinate 55,058, forward strand.
AGATGCAATTTAGAGACCACGGAATCTCAGACATTGAGTGCTAAGTGGTTCCAGGAAGTGAGGTCTCCTGGTATGGGCTGAACTGTGCCTCCCTCTAGTTCACAGGTGTAAGTCTCAAATCCTTGTATCTCAGAATGTATATTTGGAGATATGGTCATTAAAGTGATGATTAAATTCAAATAAGGTTATTAGGATGGGCTCTGATCCAATATGACTGGTGGTCTTATAAAGAGAGGAGATTAAAGATGTGAGAATAGAGAAAAGACCACACAATTTCCCAGGGGGAAGATGACCATCTATAACAGGGGTGGGGAACATCCTTGGCCTCAAAGTTCCAGCCTCCAGACTGGAGAGAAGACCAGTTTCCATTGTCTAAGCTTCCTGGTCGGTGGTCCTCTGTTCTGTCAGCCCTGAGCAAACAAATACATCTCCCGAGCTGCAGGTGCAGGATGGCCGCCTGGAGGACAAAGAACAGAAATGGGCCTGCAGGATGGGTGAGATCTGCGGATGGGGTCTGGGTTCCTGGCAAAGGGCAAAGGATACTCACTGACCCAAATGAAACTGCTGATATCTGACCCTTTTGGGCCTATAAAGAATGGCAATTCCATATAGTTCAAACCAACATGAACAAAGGGCTTGGGGCAAGAGTGTGTCTGCCTGTCACACTGGTGAGTTGTAACATATTGCTGTAGAGCCTCGTGGTCACAAAGCACCCACTCCACTCAGTAACTGGGCGTATGTCTCCTCTCAGACCATAGTTTCCTCTTCTATAAAATGAGGGCAAAATCTTGTACCTGCCTCGCAGGATCATGGGGAGCTTTAAAGTAGATGATGCCTGTAAGTGCTTACCACTGGGCCTGGGGCATAATGAAGATCTCAGTAAATGTTAGGATAGCTTTTAGGGTAGGACTCCCGGTGTTGCAGGTAATAGGAACTAAATCAAAATAGCTTAAGCAGAAAAGGGGGATTATAAGAGGACAGAGTTACCTCACAGACCACATGGGAGAAGTGCACTCACCAGGGAAGTGAGGGGGAGTGACTGTGGCCTCCAAGGAATGTTTAGCAATGTCTGGAGACAGTTTTTATTGTCACAACTGGGAAGATACTACTGGCATCTAGTGGGTATAAGCCAGCGATGCCATTTAACATCCTACAAAGCACAGGACAGCCCCCACAACCAAGAATTATCTGGCCCCAAAAGCCAACTGTGCTGCTAATGGAGAAACCCCAGGCCAGGAGCTGAAGTCACCTGAACTCTCAAGGCTACACCTGTCAGTGTGTCCTAGCCATTAAGCTTTGGTATCTTAGCACCAAACACACTCTTCTCTCTTCTTTGTGATGCTGGAGCTGAGTCTCTGAGAACCACATTCCTGCTCTGCCAACTGGTTCCATGTCAGGCTCTGTCAAGGGCAAGGGATACTGGAGGGAGTCTGCAAGGCTCGGGGACGGGGAGGGACTTGCTCCTGCCAGCTGATTTTGCTGTTCCTGACTGTCACCTAGCAACAGGTCTTTACCCCAGCACCCAGCTAGTTCCAGTAGTGACTGATTCCAGTCCCCAGCTTTGTTCTGCATACCCACAATCTACCTCTTGATCACCCTTCAGAGATGTCAGTTCAGCCAGTCAGCACCCTGCACCAGGGTCAGTACATAGAGACTTCCTGTAAGCTCCAGATGCACCAACACCAGTGGGACAATGCCCTCCCTTAGAGGTCTGAGTTCCAGCTCTTCCCACCCTCTTTCAAACGTCCAGATTCTGGAAACTCGAAGTTCTTCCCTTTGTTCCTCCAACTACAAGGATGTTAAGTACTTCCTGATGTTACTCTCTGTCTTACTTTCCTATCCCCTTTTGCCTCTATGGCTTTCCAGTACCTTTTAGCCAATTCCCATCTTTATGGCTTCTGTTTAATATTCACAATACCCACAGGCTACTTGGCAACTGGGAAGACAGGTGCCCAGGGGCACCATAGTGTTTGGCTAAGAACACAGACTCTGGAATCAGGTTGACATGTCTTCAAACCTGATTTTGCTACACACTAGCTGTAAGACATTGGGCAAATTATTTCCATTTCATCTGTAAAATGGAACTGATAATGACAATAGCTGTCTGATTCTCTCATTGTAAGGGATGAATGAGATAATGACAGTAGCTGTCTAATACTCTTGCTGTGAAGAATGAATGAGATAAACCGTGTAAAAGCTCTTAGCTTAGTGAACGCCTGTTACTTAGGAAACTTTCAAGAGCAGTTGAGTTAGCTTAGCTCTTATTATCTCTGTCAGTAAGCTTTGGGGGATTAGTGTGAGAATTTTATAAAGCCTAGAGGCAAAACCATTTCAGATAGATAAAGAAAGTCCGGAGAATTTTTAAGGCATATAGATTCTTGAATTTCAGAGTGCACTCTATTTGTTAATACCTTTTTTCTCTTGTAGATGAAAAATCTTTCCACTTTTCTCCAATTAGTTGTCGCAGCCCTCTTTGACCAATGGAGTCCGTGCTTGACAGCAAGTAAGACAGCAGGTTTCTCGCCTGGCACCCTGCACGTTTCTTAGGTTGGGCGTTGTTAATAGAGAGGTCAATGCTGGTTTGGGGCTATGTGGCCATTAGCCTGTGGACCAGAGAGAATCCCTCCATGAATCAATTTTGAATTCATTGCATAGCAGCAATCCAGGGACTGCCTCAGGTTTGCAGACTTATCCTAAAACAACTCGCAATGAGACAGTAGTTTAAAAAATATTTAAAGGAGAAAGAGTGGTTTTTAATTATGGCAAATGTTTCATATCAATTGGCAAACCTAAATATGTCCACTGAAATAAAAGTCTGCATATTTATGATAGGAATGACTTGCCCATTTATACCAGTAAGAGAGTAGATAAACAGGTTGTGGTATTCTTATACCCAGCACTAAAAATAACTGAATGAGGTTCATTGTGAATATGGATGAATCTTAGAAACATATTGAATTAAAAGAGTAAAAACAGAAGAATCCTATTCTTATAAAATGGTATGACACAATTTTCTAATGTTTAGAAGCAAGCAAAATTAAAAGTTAGACTGCTTATGGAAGCATTCAAATACATCAATAAAGAAAATAAAAAAGGATAATTTGCTCTAATTTAAGAAATTTTTCTTTTAAAAAGAGAGATGGTGTGATATCGTCATACAATGGAATATAATTCAGCAAGAATGAAAAACAAATTACTGACCCATGCAACAATGTGGCTGAATGTTACAGACGTTATTCTGAGGAAGAAGTTAGACACAAAGGGTATAAACAGTATAATTCCATTTATATCAACTTTAAGAACAGGTAAAAACACTCCATTGGGATAGAGATCAGTACAGTAGTTACCTCCTCATTGGAGAAGGCTGAGGTGCAGAGTCAGGCTGTGAGGCAATAACTGAAAAATTCCCTAGGAAAAGGTCTAAGGGAACCTCTGTGGTGATTTTACTTCTTGATCTGGGTGACTATTACATGGATATTTATATATGTAAAATGTCATTGAAATGAATACTTAGGATGTGTTCATTGTATTATGTGTAAGTTATGTCTCAATTAAAAATAGTTTAAATGACTCTAATAGAAGACAATGATGTATATATGTAAATTTAATGTCCCTTTTGGTAACATAAAAAATAGGCAACCCCCAGTTGCCAGAATTTTATTTTGCCATTATTTATATTGACCCATTGAAATCACAAATAGAAACTCCATTCCAACCTGATAAATTTTCATAGCATCCAATCCATATTAATTGGCAAACCTAAAAATGTCCACTGAAGGTAAAGTCTCTGCATATTTCGCATACAAGTGACTTGTTTATGACTTACCTCTATCAAACATAAAGACCAGCAGAATAGAAACCATGTCCCCATGGTTCCCAAACTGTACACCAAGGCACCCTGTGCTGTGGGATATTTTAAATTTTTGAGAGAAATACAGCAACATCTTATCAGATACCACATGCACTTCTAGCTTGATGTATTTTAGCTTCAGAGTTAGAGTATACTGCATTCCTTTTCATAATGCAATATTAGCTGAGTTAGAGGTCACTGTCACAAAAAGCAAGTAAGCCTAAAACCAATATAGTACAGGAAATGAGAATGGCAGTGTCCAATCTGATTCCAAAGATTGAGAATTTGTGCAGTACCCAATAGGCACGTCCATCCCATTTATAAGTAATTGAGGTTATTTAGAACTAATATAAAAGTACTTTTTTAAAAAAATTTATGACTAGCTCAGATGACCACTAAGTTATTAATCCATAAATATTTACTAAGTTGTTTTAACCTAACTATTTTAAAAAGAGACTTGTTAGTTATTGCTTTTAGCCCAAGGGTGTCATGAAAATATTACTGAGACGCCCTGACCAGTTTGGCTCAGTGGATAGAGGGTTAGTCTGTGGACCCAAGGGTCCCAGGTTCGATTCCAGTCAAGGGCATGTACCTTGGTTGTGGGCACATCCCCAGTAGGGGGTGTGCAGGAGACAGCTGATCGATGTTTCTCTCTCATCGATGTTTCTAACTCTCTATCCCTCTCCCTTCCTCTCTGTAAGAAAATCAATAAAATATATTTTAAAAAAAAGAAAGAAAGAAAATATTACTGAGACACTAAAGGTGCCATGGCCAAGAAAGTTTGAAAATCTCTGCCAGGACTCTTTATGACATACACATGAACATAACCACACTCACACACACACACACACACACACACGCACACTACCCAGCACAATGACAGTGTCTTGTGTTTAATAACTTCTCAACAAATGTATTGGAGAATGAATGAATGAATGAATGAATGAATGAATGAATGAGGAGCAGGAAATGCTTTTCTGGCTTACTTTCTCGTGCTTCCAAGTGTGTTCAAGTTACTCATCTCATTGTGGAACCCCCTTCATTAACTTAATTCCAGCCTTTCATTGGACAGGTTGTGGACTAGGAAATGGGACCCAGGTGAGGTTCTGAGATGCTGGTGACACCACCATCTAAGTGTATAGGAAGGTTTCACAAAGCAAGTGAATGCTACAGAGACTAATGGTATACGACTGAGAGAGGCTGGCATCTCTGAAAGTGTCCCTGCCATAAGGGCTGTCATGACTTGCAGCACATGAGGAAGCCTGAGAACAAGTACAAGAGCAGCTGAGAGGGGGCTAGGGAAAGACTGAACAAAGGGGAAGGGAGGTGCGAGAGAAAACCAGAACGAGGCACAGGAAGCATGAAAGTGAGACAAGGCAGGGTCAGGAGGTCACAGCACTGGATCTGAAATTGCTTAGGATTTATTGAAGAAAAAGAGCAGGTCACATATCTAAGAAAGGGTGATGTGGTCAAGTCTCAGGAAGGAAATGTAATTTTCATGCTAGTGTAATGAATTTTCATAGCACTCTGGGGGCAATGAGGCCCCCAGGGTACCAAAAGCCACCTGGTGAACAGGTAGCTTGCAAAGTCCCAGATGGGCTCTGTGCATGATTTGAAAAGTATTCAGGAATGAGAGGGAGTATGCAAACTAGAGCTCAGTGTGAACTCACCTGGGTGAGAAATCTACTCTGTTAGAGTGGTTGCGAGTGAATAAAAATGATTTATGGTTTCTCTTTAGGCTGAGAAGTTCCACACTGAACACACTCCTATGTGGCCAGAGAAGTTGGTCTGGATAAGCTTCTCCTTCAGGCTACCTGTGGAGATGAGTAGGATGTGGCTCCCATATCACAGTCTGCTCACACACCGATTACATCCTCTGAACAAAGGACTGGATGACTCAACAGGCTGACAGTGAGCTCTGCCTGCGGGGCTCATACCAAGTTTGGTCTTGTTCTGCCTTTAAGAGGGCTCATTCATTTTGTATGACAACTCACATTTCAATGTGGATCTTATTTCAGTGCTATCCCAACATCACCATGCCACTTAAAAGAAGGTGTTTGCATCTGCTTGACCTTGGAACATTTTACCATTTATTCTTGGGAGAACCGTTCTTCTTTTGGAGTAGGTGATGCATTCATTCTGAAGTACCAGCTATCTTTTTACGAATTCTTTGATGTGTTTTGTGGTAGTCTTTTCAGTGCCCTTCTTAAAGCAAAAACATCTTTGTATCCAGTACCTTCTAGAAATGCCAGGGAGGCCTTCAGTCTTATGGAGATTCACTCAACTGGGACACCTGGGATCAAATCCCAAGCCTGTCACACATTTTCTGTGACTTTGCCCTGTCCATCAGGGTACCTCTCTGAACACCTACTTCCCCATCCATCAAATTACAAGAGGTGACATGTCACTGTGGGCAGACCATGAGCTTCGGCTCCTGTGAGCCTGGGTTGAATTCCTGTCCGCCATTTACTAGCATTCTGGATCCAACGAGGTTGCCCTCATCCAAAATTTATTGAGTATAAAATACAAATTATAATTTCTTCCTCATTGGATTATCTAGAGAAACAGAGGATTAGTAGGGTTGCCTGATATTTGATCTGAACCTCATTGTTTGGTATTTGAGCCCTCCACTGAGAGCATGGCAGGGGGGCAGGTGAAAGAGGTGGGGGGAATTTTTTTTTAATTGGACATTTATAATTTTATATATATACTGTAATGGTGATTGTTATAGTTATCTGTCATGTCATGATTTAGGTACAATTATTCCTGCTTACTCTCTAGGCTTATGCCTTACTATGCTGATTTGCAAATTTGACGTTAAGTATGAGATGTGATTCCTCATAAATTTTGATGTGCAAAGCAGATGGCTCCATGCAATGAAGCACAGTTAAGAACTTGGAGCTGGCAGGTAGCAATTAGAAGGAATGTTGAAAACTTCTATTTCATGAACCTACAGTGAAAGTCAGTCTTGGGTCTTCTTTCCTCTTTCTTATTTACTCAACCCTTCTGTTTTCCTGATTTTTTTTTGTTCTTAAACTTCATTTCTTATGATAAAAATAATGCACATTTATTTTTTAAAATTAAGAAAATGCAGATGATTAAAAAAAATCAGAAATAACCACCAGTAATATTTTGGTGTATAGTTCCAGTGTGTATGTATGTGTAGATAAATATACTAGTAGATGACTGTCAATATAATTTTAATGTAAATGCATTTTATAATTTATTTTGTAGGTAACATAAAATGTAACATTAAACATTTGAAAATGTACAATTCAGTGGCAGGCATCTGTTTTATGACCATCACCACCATCCAGTTCCAGAATGTTTTAAAAACCTCAAAGGAAATCCCATTCCCATCAAGCTGTCACTCCACAATCCTTACTTCTAGCCCATGGCAATCACTAACCTGTTCTCTGTTTCTGTAGATTTTATATTCTAACTGCTGCAAATAATAGAATCATAAATATGTGATTTTGTGTCTGACATCTTCCACTTAGCACAATGTCTTTAAAGTCCATCTATCTGTAGCATGTACAATACTTCATTCTTTTTTATGACTGAATAATATTCCATTTATGTATATGCCACATACTGATTTGCCTAGGGGATTGTATTTCTCATCATTCTAATTCTCACAGCAATCCTGAAAGATGTATAATATTATTTCCATTTTGCAGATGAGAAAACTGAGTCAGAGAGGGTTATGCAAGTGCACATGGTATCAATTCTAAAGCCAGGATCAGAAGCCAGGTCTGTCTGTTTCCAAAGCCTGGATACTTTTCCTTTCTGTTCCTTACACATGACTATTTCCTTAGGATAAAGTTCTGAAAGTAGGATTTATAAATCACAAGACATGAAAAATTTAAAATTATTAATTGCAGAACTTTTTCAAGACAAGGCACTTGGTAATTTCATCAAGCTTAAATCAAAATTTTTAAAGATTTAGTTTCAAAGTGTTTTTCAAAAATAAATGCTATAGAATAAAAAAATGAACAAGACAAAAAAAAACTAAAAGAAAAAAATCGATGCTATAATTTCTGGGCATGAAGGCCATATTCAAATTGCAGAAAAGTGAGTTTCTTGTTCATGCCGATCATAAATTGACTGCCAAGGCACAAATATGAATGTAGGCATCTCAGCTTCTAGGAGTAGTTAGAATTCACAATATCATGCTTTGAATCTTTTACTTTTGGGCTATCATGATCAAGCTTTTGGTTGCTAATTCAAATCTGGAGATGATCATAATTTGATCATAAAAAGGGGGGCTCCCTCCAACTCCTCTTTAGGAAGAGAGTTGGTATTTGGAACATGATGTTCAAATTCCTTGAAAAAGCATTATTTCTTAATAAGTATAAATTTCTTTGCAGGGAACCTGCTGCTCTGTGTAAAACTAGTTGGTAATTGCTCTAACTTCTGCACTAAATACCAAATTGAAAATAATTTTTTGGTGCTATGAGTAATTCTGGTTTAATGGCTATGACAGAACCAGTCTTGAGTCAGAAAAAAAACACCCACAAACAACATTGTGGTTTGTTGGGGACTTTAAAATACTTAAAATAATTTCACTTGGTAAGAAAAAAAAAAGTAACACAAATTGTTGTCATTAAAAGTTCCATCATGCAAAAGTAATTTATTTGATAAATTGTTTCCATCTTGTATTTTTGTTAGAATGATTTGACAACCATAATCCAATGTCAAATGCAATGGCTGGACTCTTAGAAATGATTGATATCATTACTTGCATTGGTTTCAATAATTAGTGGTAAGATTAAAGAATATTAATTTATGCAACAAACATTTATTGAGCAACTACTGCATTAAATCTTTCTGAACAAATTAATGAGCAAGTCAAATAGCTCTCTACCTTCATGGAGGTAGACTAGGTAATGGAATAATTGGAGAATACAAACCAGACAAACAAAATGCTATGTGTTTGATGGTAATAAATAGAGAAAAAGCAAGGTGTGGAATAGGATGTGACAGGGAGGGTAACTTTTGAGCAAAGACGTAAAGTGACAGAATAAGCTATGTGGTTATCTAGAAAGAAAAGTGGTTAAGGCCGGGGATCAGCAAAAGTAAAGAACCTGGAGAAAGATTTCATTTGGAGAATTTGGGAATAGCACAATGGCCAGTGGGAGCAAAGCCCAGTGAGTTGTGGGGAGGGAGGTTGGCAATGAGATTACTGAAGTCTAGAGCCATAGAGACCTTTATAAGGATTTTGGCTTTTCTTCTGAGTGGGAAGCTATTGCAGGCCTTGAGTAGATGTGGCAAAAGGTCCACAGAAGCAATAGTAGGAACAAGAAGAACTTTTAGCCCTAACTGGTTTGGCTCAGTGGATAGCGCACCAGCCTGTGGAGTGAAGGGTCCCAGGTTTGACTCCAGTCAAGGGCATGTACCTTGGTTGTGAGCACATCCCCAGTAGGGGGTATGTAGGAGGCAACTGATTGATGTTTCTCTCCCATCGATGTTTCTAACTCTCTATCCCTCTCTTTTCTTCTGTGTAAAATATCAATAAAATATATTTTTTTAAAAAGAAAGTAAAAGAACTTTTAGAAGCCAGTAATACAGGCTATGATGGTGGTAGTGGCTTGGGTCCAGTGGGAGACATGTTAGAATGCTAGATTCTGGGTGTATTGTGAAAGGAGAGCCAATAGGGTTTACATACGGATTGCATCTGAGGAATTAAAAAGGAGAACTCAGATGATTTTGAGGGTTTTTAGCCTAAAAAAATGAAATTGCCATTTATTAAAAGAAGAAGATTTCAAGAACAGGTGTGTTTTTAGCTGTTTTTGTTATTGTATTTTGTCATGGGGTGATGCATGAGTTTGGTGTGGAATATGTTAATTTTAAGATGGCAACTTAGAAGTGCAATTAGAAGTGCCCAACAGTTGGATGTACAAAACTGAGCAAGAGTCCTAGCTGGTTTGGCTCAATGGATAGAGCATTGGCCTGTGGACCAAAGGGTCCCGGGTTCAATTCTGGTCAAGGGTATGTACCTTGGTTGCAGGCTTGTCCCCTGCCCGGGCCCTGGTCAGGGCATGTGCAGGAGGCAACCAATAGATGTGTTTTTCTCACACCAATGTTTCTCTGTTTCCCCCTCTCTTCTACTCTCCCTAAAAATCAATGGAAAAATATCCTTGGGTGAGGATTAACAAAACAAAAAGAAAGGAAGGGAGGAAGGGAGGAAGGAAAGAAAGAAAAAAAGAAAAAAAGTGAGCAGGAGTTAGACATTTAGGAGACATCAGTATTCAATGGTATATAAAGGCAAGACTTAAGGTAAGTACAGATAGAGAAGAGAAAAAGTCTAAGGACTGAGCCATAAGCAGCACTGAAGATTTTAGAGGAAAGGGAGATGAACAGAAATCTGCAAATGAGGCTGACAAAAATAGAGCCATAAGGGAACAGTGTCTCAAAGTTAAGAGTAGAAAGTATGTTCAGAGTGTTTGACTGTCAAATGATGCTGAAGGTCAGGTATTGTCTCATTTAGTTCCGATTGCTGCAATAAAATACCACAGACTGGGTAGCTTACATAACAGACATTTCTCACAGTGCTGGAGGCTGGAAAGTCCAAGATCCAGATCCAGATTAATTTCCTGTTGAGAACCCAGTTCCTGGCTTGTAGATGGCCACCTTCTTACTGTGGCCTCGCATGCCAGAGAGAGAGGGCTCTGGTTTCTCGTCCTCTTCTTATAAGGATGCAAACTCCATCATGAGGGTCCCACCCTCATGACCACATCTAACCTAGTTACCCCCCAACGGCCCATCTCCCAATGCCATCACATTGAGGATCAAGACTTCAACCTATGAATTATTTTAGGGACACAAACTAATCCATAATGATGAGCACTGAGCATTGGATTGAGCAGCATGAAGTCACTGTTTACTTTGAAAAAGGTAGTTTTAATGGTGTAGAAGGACATAGTCAATTAGAGACTATATGAGACCACAGAATCATCATGAAGAGATTACAGGTTGTGCTTTGCACAAAGGCACTCATCTTAGGAGCAAGTGGGGTTCAAGAAGCGTCTGAGCTTCACTGGTCAAGTTTTCTCCTCACTCTGAATGGCTTTGTCAGCCCAGAAGAAAGAATACTTTTTTAATAATTTGTCTGCCTGGAGTAGGCAGAATTGTAACATAGTACCCAATATTCTGGCCCTGGGTATTCATATAACCCCCAGTTACTCAATCGAACACTAATCTAAGTACTAAGTACTAGGGTACTGCTATGAAATCTGCAGATGTAATTAAGGTCTCACATCAGTTGATCTTATGGAAGATTTATGGGGTGAATCATGAGCTCTTTAAAAATATAGTTTTCTCTCAGTCAGAAAAAAAGTCAGGGACACATATTCCAACTGGCCTGCAGAGAGCGAATCTCCAGGTTATGAACTGATTATGGATGCCACAGGGAAGACACTATAGATGCCTCCAGGAGCAGGAGAGGTCTCCAGAAAATGGCTTGATGGAAAACAGAGACCAAAGTCCTGTGACACAAGGAACTGAATTCTGCTAATAATCGGTGAGCTTCAAAGAGGAACTTAAGTCCACATGAGACTGTAATCCCGGCCAAGACCTTAATTTTATCCCAGGACAGAAGGAAAGGAGAAATGGTGCCATGTGAAGGAGGTGGTGAAAATGGTGCTGTTTTATGATAAGTTGGGAGATGTTCCAATATTGCATAATGATGGGTATGATGCAGTAACACAGGGGAAGGGAAAGTGCATGTGAGAGGAATAGCAAGTCCTAGTGCAATGTCCTGGAGAGAGGATGGGACCCGGGAATAGTGGGAGGGCTGGGCTCATCTTCCACAGAACAAAGTCATTCTTCCAGGGAAGGCAAAGTGTCCACTATGTGGACAGAAAGAGACCAGGCGGTGCCTGGTTGCTTTCACCTTTCAGTGTAATAAATATCAGACATTAGCCAAAACCAGAAGGGGTGGGAATATAACAGTTACCTAGAAGTGTGGGTAAGGGAACAGACCAGGGGAGTATGTGGCCTTGCTTGGGTCATAGGAAGTTCATGGTTCAGATTCAAGTGAAGCCATCCTCATAGAGGTGTGTCTTTCTCCAGCCACAGCCAGCTCCTGGTGGAGGCTTTGAAAATTCATAAAGTTGCATTAACTAAATTGGGAGTTTTCAGGCAAGTACAACAACTGAGAGAAATAGAGCAGCCACCACTCAAGAGAGGGTAGTGCCCTCGGGATTCAGAGTGGGTAACTTGTGAGGAAATATTCAGGTAGAGTGTAGGAAATGTTTGCTGATGCCTGATGTTGAATTCCAGAGGGTCCAACAGAAAGGTTTTGCTTTGAAAGCAGGAGTGGGAGATGAGGCCAGTGTAGGCAAAATACAAGTCATGTGTGTGGGCGAGAGTCTGGAGAAGGAGGACCTGGTGAGGTCCTCACTTCCTCGTGGTGGCCAATGAGATTTATCCTGATGGCCTCCTGGCAGATGATGGTAAAGGGGTTGTGAGGATTGGGATGCAGGTGGGATCATCATATGATGTGCAGCTCTTTTCTTCGTGCTTTCACCTCCTTTATCTCTTATGTCCACGCATGGCAGTCAAAGAGGAGGAGCGCTGTACGTGAACGTGCTTAGGGAAGGATGGAGCATGATATGAAGGGGACACATTTGCTTACAAGTCATCTGATAAAAAGGTGATGTCTGAGGAAAAATCTCCTACCCTAGTTTGATGCCACAATAGCACCTCAGGCATCCACTCAGGCCTCCAACAACTCCCACTGCAGGCTGGAGCCTGACCCACAGGAAAATTAGACCACCTTCTTTCAAAATCCATGTCTCTGTCTGGCCAACACCAAGAAGGTCCAGGAACAGACTGAGCTCCTATCTTAGGATCAGAGGCAGAACTTCGATTTTGTAAGGTTGGTGCTTTGGAGCCCATTTTCAATGTGTTCCTAAAATAACAACTTTATTATAAATACAGAGTCCCAATCAAGGTGTGTCATGGGAGAAAAAAATCTAGTGCCTCATGACTTATGGGAATGTTTGGATTAAAAATAAAAACCTGCCCGCAGGACCAACCTTTCAAAGTGTCATGGCAAGTACACATTGGCAGTCAAAGTTGAGTCAGAGGGGATGTCAGTTGCCAGAGGACTTCGAGCTATTATGTGATGTCCAGGTAACAATAACCAAGTAAAGAAAAGCCTGTGGACATACAGACATAAGAGATCCCAGTGGGGCAAGAATCAAAAGTGCATCTCAGTGCTGCCTAATGTTCACAAAGAGGTCTTACCCAACAGTGTGTGTGAAATTTTTGTGACTCCTACTAGCAGAAGGGGTATTCTGGGGACTTTTAGTTGGCCTTGCCCACCATGTCATGGGTATAAGACACCATCCTGTAAGTCTGGTCTTCATCTACCAGTGGTGTTTCCCGTACAAAGAATAGTTCTGGGAAACAGCTGGTCCCCTGGGATCTGAGGACAATTTTTATAAATAGAGTACTGAACGCTTCCATTAGGAATACCAGTAGGGTCCTTGACCATCAGAAATTGATTTAATTATGCTGATTACTAAAGCGCACAGGAAGAAGGATCTGGAGGAAACCCAGAATCATTTCTTCTCCATTTGTTTTGCCAAGTGTTTAATCTCTCTCCTCAGCCCCCAACACACAGCAATCATCAGAGCTAACTCGTTCTCCTGGGAGCTGACGGGGGTGCGCAGAGATGGCAAACCAATATTGCTATCAGCCAAAGAAATATACACTCTGTAAACTCCCTCCCAACTACAGTGATCTAGGTTCATAAGCAAACCTCCTAGTACCACCCCCCCATCATAGTGCCCTTAATTAGAGTTTGACTTTGAGGAACCCATCTCTAAGCTCCCTCTCTGAATGGGAATGCTCAGGAAGGCACTCTGCTCATCTTCCCACCACCCTTGAGTAAACAGGCAATACATACAACTGCCACATTACTTAGACAGAGACAACATGCAGTTAACTCATTTAAAAATATTTCAAGGTCATAGATTGAGGGTGGCACTGAAAATCTGGCTTGTTGTCCTTATGTACATGTTCCTCTTTAGTCTCCAATAGCTAGACTTCAAAAATACTAGGCTTCCCCGGTGGTAGTCATTTCATCACTTCTTGATTCTTCTCAAGGGAATTATTTAGTTCTTCAGCCTCTTACTAAGATTGTAAAATCAACCCTTTAAGGAAACAGAGTTGGCGAAAGAAAGCTCAGGAAGTGTGGCACTCTCCAGGGATGTATGAAGTCCCCCGTACATCAAAGGACATGGTTAGTTTGCTTTGCAAGGGACTGCTCTCTTGGCCTAAGTGGGCATGAGGACATTGGAATTTCAGGTGTGTCTGAAGTTGCAGGAAGTGGAAAGAGGAGGAAGATGCGTAGCCTGAAAAGCACAGGGTTCGGGGTTGAGAAAGGGTTCAGGAAGCCTTCCTTGTCCAGGGCATCTGTGGGAACCAATGAAAAGTCCTGGGCGCCTGCTCAGAGGGAAGCGATGATGAAGGATGACCAAGGCAAACTTCATCTATCTTCCTCTTCTCTTAAGTCAATCCAGTTGCTTCCCTATTATCCAAAGAGAATAAACTTTTCTAGGAAACGTTTCTGTAAATGCTTGGTTTTTAGATGTGTTAAAATAATTAAATTTTCATGGTTGACCACCAGACAGTGTATATTTTCTCACAAAGCATCCTACTGGCTTTACACAGACGTGGTGTTTTGGGGAATCAAAGTGTAATTGTACACACTGGAGGCCTTTTCATATGAGAAGAAATTTCTGAGACCTTTTCTCACCCCAGTCTTCTCCTAGCCCCTGCTTGAGCTGCCAATCACAATCACCAAAGCCATCAGAATTAGAGTGTCCTGGTCTTAGGGATTATAAATCTGTATTTTCAAAATTCCCCTAAGCAACCAGATTTGGTAAGCACAGAAAATCCCCAAGAATGCTAGGAAAGATGGAGGGGCTGGCGATTTCTCTGTGTCCTTCTGCAGCAGGAGTCCAGCACTTCTCATCCCTTATTTCTTCTTGTCTGTCTACCAGCTACTGGAAAGAGTAAAGGACAACTGTATGGAAATGCCCTCGCCTGCCCTGTACTAATGATATCTGCATTTTGGGGTAGGACCCAGTGCAGTCAGGTTGCTTGGCTCTTTGTGACCAGTGTGAACTACTTAATTCACTGAGCCTCAGTTTTCTCATCAATAGCACTCACTAAATGGCTGCTATAGTCAGCTATGAGCTCAGGCCAACCCAGAGTGGGTCATGATTTAGAGCCTCCAGACAAGTCCTCACTTGGCAGGTCTGGCATCCCCAGGCCCCAAAGATGTGGCAGGGCAGCAATGAGGTGATTTTCAGTGCACAAAAGCCCTGATGGAGCTCCGAGCCAACCTGGGATGTGAACCAAGTCTTTCCCATCCTTTCTCACACTCTTCTATCCAGCCCTGCAGACTCTGAACCCCTAAGCCCCCTTCTCCCCACCATCGTCTACTTACAAACTCTATTCCTTTGAAGCTGGCTGCCGATAACTATTGGTCTGATTAAAGCAATTATCGTGAAAGTATGGATGACTGGTACAATTGATACTTTTCAGGGAGTACTGTATATTCAAATATATCTGCGTGGTGAAATGGATTAAGGAAACAGATCAATATGGTCTGAAGGGTCTCCTTGACTATTCCAGAAAACTCTTCCCCCAAAACTGATCCCATACCTTCACTGGACAGTTTTGTCTATAACTCCATACTACACAGACTATTAAATGCACAGACACTCCTGGGAACAGACAGTGTTGGCCAGAGTTAAGACTCCATGAGAATATTTACTAGCATTCTTTTTCTTCAAAATGCCAAGAAGTTTTTCGATGGTATTTACCTGCAACTGTATTCTATTCCCAAATTCACTCTGCCAGTTTGTAGGCCTCTGATTCCACAATATTGAATGAGTAAAATCTTAAATAAGTAAAAATGTTGTGCCTTCAAGTCCAGGAACATAGTTGAGTTTTAAGACATTAAGAAGCTCAACCTTCCCTGGGGAAGTTGTATAAACTGCCTATCTTTCTTATAATTAGGCTTGACAATTACACATGACAAAAGGTAGGAAAGAAGATAGAACTATATTTCTCTCTCATATAAAAGTTGAATAGGTGTCCCAAAGCCAGTGTGGGGTTGAAGGGGTCACTGAACCTGGTTCTCTCTGTCTCAATGCTCTTCCCTGCAGTCCTGATGAGCTCATGGTTCAACATGCCCACATTCCATCGCAGAAAAGAGATAGGAGAAGACTTACGGATGCTCCATTTAAGGATACTTTAATAAATTTAACACAGTTTCTATTGAAGTCCCACTGACCAGCAACTAGTCACATGACTAGGCCTTTCTGTAAGGAAGGCTGTTGAAGTACAGTCTTTAATCCAGGTAAGTTTCACTGCTAGGTTATTGTGGGTTTTCCTCTGCCCTCCTGACTTCCATACCTTAACCTCAGCCCTCTACAGGTATGTGACTGGCCAGATACCTGCTCTAGAATTCCCTCTGCATTTTTGTACAGGCTCATTCCTCCCTCAACCTGACAATCAGTGGTTACATTTCCAGTCTTCACTTCCCTGGTCTGTTCCAACCTCATCTCTCACAGCAAGTCAGTTCTGTTGACAGGAAAAAAAAATCTAAGCAATGCAGGGGTGAGGAAAGGTATGGTAGGTACTGTCCAAGAAGGCCCCCAATGTTTCTCAACTTTGGATATTCACACCATTATATAGTTCAGCCCATACGATACCAAGGGTAGTCTGGGTGACCACTGACTATGGCAAAAGTGATGGTACATCACTGCGAGGCCAGGTCATAAAAGACTTTGTGACTTCTGCCTCTCTCTCTATCATCGGATCAAAGCAAGCCCACTCCCATGTTGCTAGGACACTTCCAGAGCCCTACGGCAAGGTCTGTTTGGGAAGAACTAAGCTTCCTGCAAGCAGGTCCTCCAGCTCCATTAAGGCTTTACATGGCTGCCGCTCCAGCTGACAGCTTATCTGAAACTTCATGGAAGACCCAGAACAAGAACCATCCAGCCAAGTCAGTTCTGACTTCCTGGCCACAGAAGCTGAGATTATAAATTGTTCTACGTCATTACTTTTGGGGATAACTTATTATGTGAAATAGATGACTGATACCAAAAGCCTTCCCACCTTCTTCCTGAGTAGCCCCCTGGAAGGGGTAATGCATATCTGATAGGTCAGATTTCACTTAGCACAGAAGGCTCCTTTTAAGAGAGTATCCCCATTTATAACTCTTCAGATTTTCATGAGCAAGGTGGGAGCAAAGAGCGGTATTAAAGATATAACCATAAATTAATTTGCTTTTAGGAGACAGAGCTAAAATCTTTCTTTTTAGGGGAATGGGCAAATATCAGAAAATGAGTCAGAAATTTTAAGCTGAATAACCTTGTGAAGCTGCAAGACTTGAAAGGAAAATACAGGAAGTGAGGAAGGCAAAAGTTAGGGAGCTGGTGATCCCAAGAGCCATAGCCATGGGACCAGAGCCTTATTCTTTGACATTAACCGGAAAGAACAAAAATAGCACTGAATTCCTGCACAGGCTCTGGGGTGGCAGAACTTTAGTATGAAATCAGGTGAGAAGAGGCTTCTGTGATTCCTGTCCACCAAATTGCTTTGAAGGCAGAAAGTTACAAAACCCTGAAGATTAGAGATAGAGTAAAAACAACTTAGGGGAGAGGGATTGAAAGACTAAGTGGCTCTCAGAAGATTTCTAAGCCACATACAAATGAATGGGGTTTTTAAAGTTCAATTATTTTTTTAAAACCAAAAATGAATCAGCTTTGTCGAAAGAATAGAAAGTAATATTTTTTTCTTTAATATTACTTAAAAAAAATAAAGGCCTTGCTTAAGAAAGATTTCATCCACTCTGTGGTCTTCTCCCTGTTTTCTTTTGTTTGCATGAGACTCTGACCTCACCATGGGACTTTGGTAAACTTTTCTAGTCTTCTGGTAAGGGAGTGGTCAGGCCTACAAGAGAGCAGAAGAACATGGAGGGAGGGAAGTTAGGGCACAGGGTGTGACTTAGCCCCTATTGACCACTGCCACATTTCTGCCAAAACCAGTGAATACTAATAAAATTTATTCATCAAAAAATGAAGATTAGCCCATCCGACGTGATTTAGTGGTTGAGCATCGACCTATGAACCAGGAGATCATGGTTCAATTCCCAGTCAGGGCATATGCCCAGGTTGCAGGCTCAATCCCCAGTGTGAGGTATGCAGGAGGCAGCCGATCAATGATTCTCTCTCATCACTGATGTTTCTATTCCTCTTTCTCTCCATCTCCCTTCTTTTCTGAAATCAATTTAAAAAAATCAAGAACATGGAAATTTCTATGATTAAAGTTAGTGAATAATTTTATTTTTCATTTTTATTTCAACCTCTCATTCTCTACCCCCAGCCTAACCCAAAGTTCCTTTACCTGTTCATCTGTAGCTAGCATAGGATAAACCCCATCCTGACCAAGAGATCCCATGGTTGCTGACCTGTAGTCCTTAGGCTAGGTACTCAGGGCCTCGGGCAGGAAGATCCTTGCTCTCAATGATGACCAGGTCTATCATTGAATCTTCCTGTGACAGGAAGAACTGTAAGAATGACATGGACACCTGTCCTTGTATCATTTCCTTCCCTTTGAGTATTGGTAGAACCTGTGATTATGATGAGATGTCACTCCATGACTGTGTCTTTACATGGACAAGGAAGATTGCCAAGTGAAGATGGCCCAATACATGAGTTCCTTCTAAAGAGCTTTCTCCAGCTGGCCGCAGAAGGGGACGTTAGAAATTTGAAGCACAGGAAGAATTTGATGCACTCTTGCTGGCTTGAAGATGGAGTGGGCCGCATGGCAAGGAATGTGCGTGGCTTCTAGGAGCTAAGAGCATCCCTGGCTCAGAGCCAGCAAGGGAATGAGAAATTGGTTCCCAAGGAACTAAATCTGGCCAGCACCCTGAGTGAACTTGGTCTCCTGCCTTTTCTAGCTTGCAGAGGCTGCCCATGTTCCTTGACTCAAACCACCCTTCCTTCAATCACATTGGTTTGACCTCTACTTCCATTCTCACATCTCTAACCCTCCTGCCTCCCTCTTTTAGTAAGGACCTATGTGATTAATTACATTGGACCCACCCAGATAATCTAAGATACTATCCTCATAGCATGATCCTGAATAAAAAAAATAAAAAAAGTCAAACTCATTGAAACAGAGCAGAAAAGGGGTTTCCAGGGGCTACAAGTAGGCAACTTGGGAAAAGTTGGCAAAGAGAACAAACTTTCAGCTATAAGATGAATAAGGCCTGAGGAGATACAGCAAAACATGTCAACTATAGTTGATAACACTGTATTGTATGCAATGGCTCTCCATATCCATGAGTTTTGTCTACACAGTTTCTGCATCTAGGGATTGACCAACTGCAGATAAAAAATATTTGAAAAAATGTTACTTTGTTGCTAATGTGTACTAGGTAGTTAGGCCTACTCTGGTTGCACCTGTACTGAACATGTACAGACTTTTTTTTTCTTGTCTGTTATTCCCTAAACAATCTATATATATAAAAGCCTAAGTGACCATCCAACCATTTGGCCATTCGCCCAGTGGTTATTACATGCACTGACCACTAGGGGACAGACACTCAACACACATGCATGGAAACATGAAACAGACTGATGAATCTCAGAAGGAATGGGGGAGAGGGGAGAGTGGGAAGAGATTAACCAAAGATCTTATATGCATACTAGAGGCCCGGTGCATGGATTCATGCACTGGTGGGGTCCCTCAGCCTGGCCTGCAGGGATTGGGCCGAAACCACCTGGTGCACAGATTCATGCACTAGTGGGGTCCCTAGGTGTGGCCAGTGGGGATTGGGCCAAAACCAGCAGTCCAACATCGCCTGAGGGGTCCTGGATTGTGAGAGATGCAGGCCAAGCTGAGGGACCCCACCAGTGCACATATTTATGCACTAGGCCTCTAGTATAGTATAACAACTATTTACATAGCATAGATTGTGTTGGGTATTACCCTGTTTCTCCAAAAATAAGACAGTGTCTTATATTAATTTTTGCTCCCAAAGATGTGCTAGGTCTTATTTTCAGGGGATGTCTTATTTTTCCATGATGAAGAATACAGTACACATTTATTGTTGAACAACAAAAAAAGGAAATTTATTACCTGTGTGTCCACACAATGTACCCGACTCCTGCCCCGCGTGACTCACTGTCTAATTGTGAGTCAGCCAGACTCCGTCAGGGCACAGCGAGCAGCAGGTAGCAGCTTGTCCTGGCGGCGGCGCTGATTAAAAGAGACCTCACACTTCCTGTCTGCTCCGGCTACGCTGCAGCCAACAGTAAGCTGCGTGGTGGCCCCCACCACTACGGCCCAGAGTCCAGAGTTACGGTAGCTTCGGAGGGGGCTTATTATCTGGGAGGCCTTATGTTTGGGGGAGGGCTTGTTATCAGAGAGGTCTTATTTTTAGGGAGGTCTTATTTGGGGGGATGCCTTATAGTTCAGTGAGAGGCAAAACTGTAAGTGGGTCTTATTTTCGGGGGATGTCTTTTGGGAAAACAGGGTATGAGCAATTCAGAGCTGATATAAAGTATATAGGAGGATGTGCATAGGTTATATGCAAATGGTATCTCATTGTATATGAGGGACTTGACCATCCGCAGCTTTTGGCGTCTGTGAGGGATGGCCTGGAATGAGCCCCTCAGGATGCCAAGGGGTGACTATAATTGAAAGTTGATAAAAGAATAGAACTGAAATGTTCTCATACAAAAAAGAAAAAAAAGAATAGTATGTGAGGTGATAAATGTGTTCGTTAACTAGATAGGGGGATCCTCTCACCATATCAAATTACTACGATGCACTCTTAAATATCTTACCATTTTACATGTCAGTTATGCCTCAATAAAGCTGAATTTTAAAGAAACTCTTAATCACACGTGCACAATTCCTTTGCAGTGTCAGGTAGGCACAGGTTCCAGGGATGAGGACGTGAGCATTCTTCAGCCTGCCGTAAAAGGCTTCCCCCACGTTGGTCTGTCTAATTGTTTTTAATTTTCAACATTTTTTTGCTATGCAAAAGGGGGTAAGATTCTTTTGAAAGACTTTCTTTCTCAATCATTCATTTACTCAATAGTTAGTAGATACTTCATTTTCAAGAGAGGCAAGAATCAATAATCTGTGTAAATGACATTCCCCACTGATGTTCAGTTTATATGCCAAACTAGACTACTCTGCTGATGCATGTTAGACTTTGAGAGATAATGATAAGCAAAATGACAAATCCTTGCCCTTACTCATCAAACACCTACGGAGGTCTAGGATGGTGTCTGGACACATGCATGTTCTAAAGCTCCCCGGGTTATGCTGATGTGCACTGAAATGTGAGGACCTCTGAAGCCCTCCCTCTTGGCACCACCTAAACCCACTAAATTAGAATTTCCATGGGAGGGGCCATGAAGCTAGGGGCCACTATATCTCAAAAATCTTCCTGGTATGATTCTGATGTTTGCCAGCCCGAGACATAATGGTCCACAAATGGGTAGGTGGCGGGGATAGAGTATGCGAAGTGATGTTTGACAAGTTAGAGAAGAGAGAGGTACTCAGGTGTTTATGGGAAGCCAAGGAGGTACCTATCCTCCAAGTCCTGGGGATGATAAGAGGTCACATAAGAAAAAAATAATCCCTGTTTCTCCACTAGGAAGTATGTCTAGGGCACAAAGCTAGACTTCAGAGACCTATGAATCCACTGGTGAGTGAGGACTTTTGTATTTCTAGTAGTTTGAGCGACCACCAAGGTGGCATCTCCAAGCTGGATGGAATTTATCTTCAGGGGGTTAAAAAGAGACATGTCAGGTGGGGCTGTTTACACCTATCCAGGCTATAAAGAATTAAGAAATAATTTTTGGAAAAGTATTAGACAGAAAATGAAATAGAAAGATGAGAAGTCTACTTACCACCATTAAGGGCAAAATCACCTCTGAGAAGCACGTCAGGGCAAGAGGATGAGAACAGGGTTTCTTCCAAACGCCCAGCTGGGAGGACACTCACACTGGGGGACAGAGGCAGCTGTGGGCTCAGGGCCCTGAGCAAAAGCAAAACCCTCTTGTGGCCACAAGTGTGAAGCATCTTAACTGGTACCAGGAGGAAGCCAAAGGCCAGAGCTCTGTTCTGCACAGGAGGACTGTCTGTGCTTCAGTTCCAATCCCCTCAGCCAGGTGAGACAGTCCAGGATTCCAGGGGTCCAGTGAAAGTAGGCTCACTGGTTGCATGGTGAGTGCCATGTGGTTTGTCAACTTTGTGATAACAAAACACTGAAATAATTTTAAAGGCAAATATTCACCCATGAAACTATCTATCTCATCTAACAACTTAATAAAGTCTTTGAGAATGGTTTTTTCCCCCCATTGATTTTTAGAGAGAGTAAAAGAAAAGGGGGAGAGAGAGAAACACTGATGTGAGAGACACATTGATTGGTTGCCTCCCACATGCGCCTCGACTGGCACTGAGGATCAAGCCTGCAACTGAGGAAAGTGCCCTTGACTGGAATTGAACCCTGGACCCTTCAGTCCACAAGATAGCACTCTAACTACTGAATGATTTAGAAATCAGTTATTTCTTTAAAGTATCATACTTTCTACATCTAATGTTATGTTGCAAATAATAAATATTAGAACATGGATAAACATGTAAAATAAAACTCAAATAGCACAAAAAACCCAGTTTCATTTGAAAATAATCTTAACTCCTGCCACATTATGTTAAGTGACTATTCAGTAACACGCTGTAAAGCGGTTTTCTCCAGTTCTCCACAGGCGGGTGATGCATTTAAGTGTGCAGCCACTGGGAGCCCCAGTCCACTGTGCTCCCTGGAGTCAGAGAGGCCACCAAAGATGGATGAACATTGATTTAAGCAGTAACTTGTTACAGATATTAAGCTGGTCCAGTTGTTTGCTATTATTAAAAACCAGAGGCCTGATGCTCAAAATTCGTGCAAAAGTAGGCCTTCCTTCCCCCAGCTGCCAGCATCAGTTTTCCTCTGGCATCAGGAACCTGGGCTTCCTTCGCAGCCCCAGCTTTGTCTGGAAGGTGGTCTGGAAGGATGCCTAGAAGGATGTTTGGTCTAATTAGCATATTATGCTTTTATTATTATAGATGCTGAAAAATACCTTTGTACTTAAATTGATTATCTTTTCACATCTCAGAATATATTTTTCACTTTGTTTTTTATTGAATTTACTGGGGTGACATTGGTTAATAAAATTATATAGAATTCATGTACATAAGTCTGCAATACATCGTCTGTATATTGTATTGTGTGTTTACCACCCCAAGTCAAGCCTCCTTCTGTTATTTTTTATACCCCCTTTACCTTCTTCTAACTCCCCTACCCCACTTCACTCTGGCAATCACCACACTGTTGTCTGTGTCCATGAGTCTTTCTTTTTCTTCTTTATTTAATCCTGTCCCTTCTCACCCAGCCCTAACCCCTCTGACTAGCTGTTAAGATTAAATTTCTAGAAGTATAAAAGTTAGAAAAGAGTATATATATATACTCTGAGGATGAGTCAGTTTATACTTCTGTCAACAGTGTGAAAGAGGGACTGTTTCCTACCACCTCACCAAAACTGGAAGGGTCATTTAAGAGTCCTGAGGGGAGAATAAAAAATAAAATAAATAAAAAAAATTTAGTGTGAAAAAAAGTCATGGGGGAGTACAGTACAGCACAGGAAATAGAGTCAATTAAATTGCAATAACTATATATGGCGTGAGGAGCAGATACCAGACTTATAAGGGGATCACTTTGTAAATTATATAAATTTCTAACCACTATGCTGTACACCTGAAATAAAATAACATTGAATGTCAAGTTCAATTGAAAAATTAAAATTAAAAAGTCATTGTCCATTTGAGAAGCAAAAAATGCTATCTCATCTTAAATTATTCCTTTGATTACCCATTAGATTCATCATCTTATTTTTTGTCTATTTATATATTTTCTTTATAAATTTTCTATTCATAATGTCCTATGCCTATTTTTCTGGCAGAAGTATTAAACTTCTACTTATTGGTTGATATTTATTGATATACTAGTGGCCTGGTGCATGAAATTCATGCACATTAAAAGGGGATTAATTGGAGGAAATAGTTTTATTTTTTATTTTTTAAAAATATATTTTGATTTTTTACAGAGAGAAAGGGAGAGGTATAAAGAGTTAGAAACACCAATGAGAGAGAAACATTGATCAACTGCCTCCTGCACACTCCCTACTGGGGATGGGCCTGCAACCAAGGTACATGCCCTTGACCAGAATCAAACCTGGGATCCTTCAGTCCGCAGGCTGACACTCTAACCACTGAGTCAAACCATTTAGGGCTAGAGGAAATATTTTCATATTTTTATTTGCCCTTTCTCTATAATAGAAGTGTCAGAGATGAAGGAAAATTAGTAAAATGTATGTGAAAATCTTCCTTTTGTCAGAGTCTGGGGTGCACCATGGGACCCAGAGTCAAGTCTCCACCCACCCACATGTACCTCAAAATGGCGCGAGACCCAGACCTGGCTGGCTCCCCCTCATTGGGCTAGATCCAGGCCTGGCAGGTCCCACCCTTGTCAAGCCTTGCTGGGTGTGGGGGGGGGGCACAACCTCAGGTCCCCCAGCCTGGGCTGGGGTGGGAGGTGCAGCCTGAGGTCCCCCGTCAAGCCCCACAGGGTGCGGGGGCAGGGAGGGGGACAGTGCAGCCTCAGGTCCCTGCCAATTGCTCCTTAAGGCTTGTTGTGGGAACTCGGCCTCAGCTGTGGGTGCAGCTATCTTTGTGGTGGAGTGATGGTTAATTTGCATATTCCCTCTTTATTATATAGGATAAGATTTTTTATTGTATAATAAATATAAAGATTATAATATATTCTTAGTTGATTATGTAGATTATATATGTATAATATAAGAGTACAATAGGTAATACTATAATAAGAGTAGAATATGTCTTGGTCTGCTTCAGATGTTGCAAATATTAATAAGCTTAGTTCTATTGGTTAAGTTCACTGGCATTTATATTCCCCAAAATTAGTGTTAAAAGGAGCATAAAAGGGGACCTTGGTGGGAGAGAGGCAATATGATACCTAATAAAGCCCAAACACTTATGGAGATGAATGACAAGATATTACTTCTGGAATTCATATAGTTCCATTTTTTTGATATTTAGGAAAAAGTCAATTCCTTCCTCTTCACCTGCCATAAAGAAAAAAAGATTTACTTGTTGCTTTGAAAGATTATTACATGCTTTCCCTTCATTTGCACACATAACAGACAAGAGATAGAAGAAAATAAGTCCTTAAGTTACAGAAATTAGTCATCTGATCCAGTGAAATAATTTTAATTTTTCTTTTAAAGTCCAAATAGGTTTATGATCGCTTTTGCACCTTTATTTTTTTCCATGTGTTACTTATTCTTTTTAAAAATATGTATTTTTTATTGATTTCAGAGAGAGGGAAAGAGATAAAAACATGGGTTGGCTGCTTCCTGCACGCCTCTACTGGGAATCTAGGCTGCAACCCCAGCATGTGTCCTGAACTGGGGGAATCCAACCAGTGACCTCATGGTACATGGGACAATGCTCAACCACTGAGACATACAGGTTAGACCAGATGTTATTTATTCTTGAATTTGCTGTCACCAGTTACTGGCCAGAAGCCTCACAGGTGTTGGAATTTCAATAAGCAGCTTCTGTTATTTTCTTTGCCTGAAGTGGTTTGTATATAAAAATTATTTTTGTAAACTGTTGCCTAGGATCTTGGGAATCACTTTTAGGTAAAGTTTTTCTCTTTGTTATATATCCCCAGGATAACAGTAGTTAATTTTGTGTAACTTGGATCTTTTAGTTCAGCAACATTTTTGCTAATTCCTGTTGATGTAAGAAACGTCCAAACCTATTGAGAACTTTTATGAGTTTATTTGAGCAAAACTGACAACAACCTCCCAGAAGCAAAATTTTAGCAGATTGAAAAAAAGTAAGGAGGGTTACATAAAATCCATTGGTGGCAGATTATGTAGAAACCAAAGGGTGGGGGGAATTTCTGGCATTAGACAAAAATAAAATGAGGAGACACAAACTTCATTTACATTGATGGGTCCAGGATAGCTAATAATTGACATTTATAAGGTGACCAGACGTCCCGCTTTTGGTGGGACAGCCCCAATTTTGAATAGTTTGTTCTGCGTCCCTCGGCGTTTTAAAAAAGTCCCGATTACTCTTTGTAATATTTTAAGTAATAATTTAAAAAAAGGAAAAAAAAGAACTCCCCACCCCCCTACCTCCATCCCTTCCACCCCCCACCCCCTCTTCCCCCCATCAATGGTGTACCACTTTAAATTTACAGCACATACAGATGGTATTGGGGAACAAGATAACAATGAGAAGTTTTGTTGTCTTGTGCCCTGGGGGGTCTGGAAAAGGAGATTACTTTGGTATTTCAAAGTTATGTTATCTTACAAGCAAAAAGACAATAGGCAGGCTCACTTAAGATTGATTTTTGCCAAGCCCAGTTACAGGCCCAGCATGTGACTTCGGGCCATGACTCACTTTTAGTCAGGAATTTTTATGTTCAAATGATCCCAAGTAGTTACTTTAGGTCTCTGAGTTTGTAAGACCCACTGTGCAGGCCTCCCCAGAGCTTGGTGGCCCTCTTATTCTGCACTCCCACCCTAACCCAAAGTCCCTTTACCTGTTCATCCACAGCTAGCATAAGATAAGCCCCATCCTGACACAGAGATCCCATGGTTGCTTCTTTGGTGCAGATTTAATGACATATTTGGAGAATTTTATTTTTTTAATAGTTAACAAAAGTTCAGTCGTGTTTCATAGCTTTAATTCAACATGAGAAATTTACATGCTTCAATTATTTTTTTCTTTATTAAGGTATTACATATGTGTCCTTATCCTTTCATTGCCCCCCAACACCCCACTCATGCTTCAATTATTATGACAACTTAATTTAAAATATATTTTGAGGTATTTTAGCACATTTTTTTCCACAGTCAATATGTTAACTTTATCACTTTCCTTACTTTGCTGTGCTTGTTGTCCCGCATCCCCCCCCTCCCCCGCCCTGCCCCACTCCCATACTATGGATTATTTATGTCAGATTTAATACCTTGAATTCAAGTTTACATTATTCAACAATGACTCACATAAGGTGAAGAACTGCCCAGTGAATGTTCATTGGTTAGCCTTGCTATTCTGAATGATCACAGACCAGCAGGAGCCCCCGTTGCCCTGAGCAAGACCTTGTGAAACAGGAAAAACAGATTGAAAGCATGAAGTGTGTAATCCTCTTACCAGAAATTTGGGTCCTTGGGGA
Organism: Murina feae; assembly: GCA_004026665.1. Lineage (NCBI taxonomy): Eukaryota > Metazoa > Chordata > Mammalia > Chiroptera > Vespertilionidae > Murina > Murina feae. The sequence goes on from PVJC01001404.1 coordinate 82,270, forward strand.
AGATGTGGGGGTGACATGCTGTTCTTGGATGCAGAACTCATATGTTGTTGATGTTCATGCAGTACATGGGGAAATAGAGCTCCAATCATATTAAACTTCTCTGTGCTTGTCAATAAACCTATGCCAATCAAATTTATGAAAAATGTCCACCATGTGTCATGATGCCTTATTTTGCAAACATTCTTATTTCTCTTTTATTTTCTATTAGCTTGGACTTCTCATCCAGGAAAGTTAAAGGATGTTTTTTTCTGTGATATTTGAACTTTTAGATGACCATTGGTATCTCATCCTTCATCTATTTATTATAACCTTCTTCATAATAAGAATAATAGTTGATAAAAACTTGAATCCATTTTTAGTGCAAACTTGGGGAAAAGGGAAAGACTATATATAGTACAGAATGAAGAGTTAGGCTTATCATTTATGCAATAGTCATCTGTAAGTTCTCCAGAGAAATCTCAGCTCACATATCCTTGTGTGCTTAACAGCAGGAGGTGGGAAGTAAACCACGGGGGAAGATTGTGTGCCAGGAACATTCCTCAATGGGAATCTGACTCACAGTCCAACTTACCTACTTGCCTAGGATTGGCCAATTATTGAGAGTAGACCTGAACCAAGCTTCCACTTCAAATCAGAGTAGAGGGGCCTTGTCTGCTAGAGTGAAGACTCTGATCTAGAGAATGAAAAAGGAAATGTGATCTTTCATAGCACCCATGCCATTTACTGGCCAAACAGGCACTTTACTTGCAAAGAGCTAAGTGCTCCAGAAGGACCTGCCTTTCTAGGCACCTCTCTCAGAAGCCATACACAGGGCTGCTATCCGCTTACATGGAGCACTTGGAACTCCTAAGGCACAGTCACTTCTTGGGACCAGAGTGTGAATGCTCTATGGCTTTCAAAGATTATAACACTAATGACATCAGCTGTCTGGGTAGCATGGAAGATTTTGCTCCCATCCTTCCTTCTGATTGAAATTAGCAAGTATTTTCCATCATTACAATATAGGTCCATGAGAATCAGGACCTTATCTTTGGGTGTTCACTTTGATTTTCCAGCTCTTATCACACTGCCTGTCAGAGAAAAGGTGTTCAAAGAATATTGTGGACTCAGTGAATGTGGAATGAACTAATGAATGAATGAGATAATGCATTGAACATTTAGTGTATACCATCAAGAATATGTCTTCTGTGACTGATGTTATTAATTACAAGACAACATTCTGTAAAAGGCACTGCTAACCTGTGTTTACCTTCTATGGATGCTAAATCAGACTAATAGGTCTGGTCAGGTCCACCCACCCCAGATATCCACCTGAGAGCACTCCTGAGGGAGTCTGAATTTGAGATTTATGACAAAAATAAAAGCCATTGATGAGGTTTTGTAACAATCACACCCTCCTAATGAGAACAAGTTTCAGTATCTTGAACCCAGTCAAACATGAGAGACTATGAAGGGCCGACAATGGTTTTTTTAAAATTGGGTTTTAGTTCCTTTTCACTAACAAGCTGGTACCCAACTTACCCAAGGTGGCTCAAACCTCATGTGGGTCCCATCTGTATATTTTTGGAGGGTTTCAGGTTGCTTTTGTCTTCCAAGCTCCCCTTTCTGTATGATCATAGTCTTCAGTCTTTGTTAATCGGCTCTCATCGCCCAGAACTCCTATCTGTATGTTCTGAGCCACTCATAGAGGTGCTGGAGGAGGAGAAGGAATTGGTTCTGGAGCCCTTTGCAGGGAGGCAGAAGGAATCTCTTCCTGCTTAGAGTCCTTCAGAGATTGCATTCTGCATTTGTCAACACCGTAGGCATCCCCTTTAAGCATCCCTCTGAGGAGAGCCTCTTGGGCCCTAGTGTTTATGCCTTCCACACCCAGAGCCCTTGCTTACACCATCATGTATTACTCAATTTAACCCCTATAATTACTCTGGAGCCAACAGTCATCACCCCATTTTTCAGAATTTGCTAAAGGAAAACTTTCTAGGTGTACCCCATAAAACATTAGTCAACCAGAGACTTCACTTTAAAAAAAGTATTTTATGATCAAGCATGTTTGAAAAAAGAAGCATAAATTTCCTTCCTGAATATCCCCGGTGCACATTAATCCTGAAGTAAAGACATTTATTTATGTTTGTTGAACCCAGGGTTTCCTGCACTGTGATCTCTCTGTTCCTATATAGCACCTTTAGAAATGCTGGTCTAAATAACAGAAGAATAGGTAAGAAGAAGAGGGAGGGGAGAGATGTAAATCTATGGCTTGCCACACAGTCTACCTTCTGTAGTCTAGTTCATTTATATGTATGTTTATCACAATATATATAAGTTTATCACACTATACATAATGTACCCCACAGCGGGCCACAGTGCCTTCTTTCTTTTTACTGATTTATCAATAATAAGTTTATCTGAATATTTGAGTGGAATGCTGAAGGGAGAAACTATGAACCTAAGGAAAAAATATACAGGACCATTTTGTGAGTAAGGGAGAATAGGGATAAACACACAGGACAGACAGGGAGGGATACGTCCAGGCTAAGTGCCTCAACAGTGACTTAGAATAAAGAGGGAAAGGTTGAGGAAGCAGCCCAGCAGACTCCAGATTTCAGGCATCACCATTAATAATACTCTTCACACTTACAGGGCACTCTACAGTTTACAAAGCACCTATAAATGTACCATAAAATGGGATTCTCATAGCCGACATGGCTGGTCGGATTCCGCTTTTATGAATGAGGAAAGAAGTTACCCAACGTCCATGCAGTTTGTATTCTAGTTGGGAGTTTAACCCAAATCTCATTATTATTTTAAATCCAGGGTCTTTCCAGGGCAAGGCTGTGTGACTGAAGAGGAATGAGGCTAAAATGGATAAGGAATAAAATCCGGGGACAAATTAAGATGCAAGGAAAAGCATCTTAAGGTCACTCATTTCACAATTCCACTGGAACTGGCCTCACATTGCCAGCCCATTTGGGGGGCCAATACAGAGCTGATAACCTAGAGGTGTTGCCCCATCTTTAGCTGAGGCTGATGAGATGTTTGGGAATGTTAAGAATTAAATGGGTTTGAAGTAAGGATTTTCAAATCCCTCCCACAGTTCAGGCACAGGAGTATAGGAGAAATTGGAGAAGCTGGTGAGTCAAGGGTTAGGGTGACAGGAAAAGGGAGGATTTGAGGTAATCCTCAGCTAAGAGGGAGAGGCATCTTGGCAAGGGGTAAAATTAAGAGTCTACATATAAAAGGGGAAGAATTCTTCAAAAGAAGAAAAGCAAGTATTCAAACATCCCAGAAGAAACTTCAAGGGAGTTCTAATTAAAGCGTAGCGATTGAATCATAAATTATGTCCACAATGATTACAACGCATTTCCTTCTCTCTACATCATTTCCTTCAAATTTTTTGTGTGTGCATTTTACTAACGCACCAAACATTGTGGTAAAATGAAAAAGCGGCTGGTCCCATTGTCCATTACGAGAAATGAAGCATAATCCCTGAACCTCACCCAGAAGGAAAAGATTAGTAATGGAGGGCTTTCTGGTCTCCTGTCAGCTGTGTGCCAAGCAAATACCCAAAATAATATTTTATTCCCCCAGAAAATGAAAGACGAGTTTCTAAAATCCCAGCTTCTGAAGTAGGAGTAAATCTTTCTTTTTGTTAATCATATCCAGATTTCTTCCCTCACTGCTGCAGGGCTCTAACTTCTTCAGGCAATTTCCCTCCAGGACTGGCAGGCCTAGGAATTTCCTGACCTTCCTCCAGGAGCCTGTGACTCAAGTTAGGATCTACACACCCCTCTGAGTGTGGAGTATGTCTATTCATGCCTTTGCCCCAAGGAAAATGCTTCAGTGCTTTCCTCATCACCCGCAGGATAAGGTCAGAACATTTAGCACAATGCGCAAGGTCTTTGGGATGTGCCCTCAATCTCCATGTCCAGTCTCAACTGTCAACTCCTCAGGTCTCATGACATACCTCAGACTCTCTGAGCTGTTTGCCTTCACCCCAAGAGCTCGGTCATGTTTTCTCCCACTTCCAAGGTTTGGCTTACCAACTTGCCCTAACCTGGAATGCTGTCACCATAAGCTCCCATTCCTAAGTTCTTTGTTGGGCCACATTCTTACAATCTAGAATTTAAGTGTTATTTACAGAAGTTTTTCCTATATTCATCCCATAACCCAATATGCCTTAGACAAACACCAGTGATTTACACAGCCATCCCACTATATATATGATAGTGGTCTGACTGTCTCTCTACTCTATTTATATCACACAATTATTTTTGAGTGCTTGCTGGATGTTGACTATTCAAAGCTGATCAAAACAAATATCCAGCTTATGTTGGAGAACACCAGTAATCCAATTATCACATAGAAAAATAAAAGCATTAAGTAAGAACTATTAAGTAAAAGAAAAGGATTCTATGGATACCTAATAATTTAGGCTAGGGAAGAACTCCTTGAGGAAATAATAACTGAGCTAAAATATAAACCATAAGTAAGAGTTAACTAAGTGAAGAAAGGAGGAAGCCTTCCAAATAAAATGGTAAGCCCTGCCTTTATCTTAAAGTCCTGACAAATAGAGGCATGAAACTCATTTGTTGGGAGGTTGAAAGCATGCTGAATGAAAGAGGGCTTTAATAACTAAGTGTTCTATGAATCATCTCATGTCTCTATATTATCAGCCAAAGAACTTAATCTGAAAGGCATTGACTCTTCCTACTGCCCTCAGACAAGGAGAGCTGTTTCAATAGTCAATCCCAAAGGACCACCTGCCACCAAAGGCTAGTCCAGAGGAAGTCAGTAAGAAAACAGCTTTTTGGAAGTGGAGACCAACAGTCTGCAGCCAAATTAGCTGAAAAATAATGGCAATGTTGGGAAAGAGGAGAGGAAGTGGAGATGAAAGATGAGAGCAGGGATCATGCAAAGATAGTGCTGGACCTCGAAAAAGCAGTTGGTGACTTCTTTAGTTTGGTCGGAAGCCAGGCATAATGATGAAGAGTAAAAACTTATTCTAGAAATGGTGAGAAGAAACCCGAACCCTTGGGCTCTGCAGAAGTAAAGGTTGTTTGTTTTCCCAGCCCAAAGTCTGTATTTGTTCCCAAGTCTTAGGGCTATCTGTCCCTGTTAGGCCCCGAGGGATAGAAGGAGGAGTTGCCATGGAGGATGGGCCTGAGTGTTAGGAGTCAAGCTGGGACCAGTTCTATATGGAGATCTTCCTCCAACGCCAACTTAGAGAATGTTTGTTTATATTTTTTACAATAAAAATGGTATTATTGTTACTCTAATTTCATTAAGTCATTTTCTCTTTCATTTTTTTTTAATTCACTGTGTAGGAAGTTCAATAATTTTCTTTTTCTCTTAAACCTTTAAAGTGATGCAAAGAACAGATACACAACAGTTCCTCTAGGAGGGAGAATGGCGTTCTAATCTGGAAAAGCATGAAAGAGTTGGTCTCCATCGATTTTTAGTCAGAGTCATTGTCAGCCAACATAATCACAGGCCGCTGTGCATGTCCAAAGCAGCTAGTTGCTCAAATGTGTGCTCTTTCATGCTGCTCTGGACTCAAGTACTAACTTTCAGATTCATACTTGGCTTTTAAAAGGGACCCCCAATGCCTTCCAGAGAGAAGGGCATATAGGACTCATTGGCACATGCTATAAAGTGTCTCTGAGTAGAACTTAGCCACTTGAAACCACAACTTTGTAAGAAAGGTTTACAAAAACAAAAATGAAAGAGAACCAGGAAATAAAAGTCCCATGAGCAGCCAGAAGCCATAGAGTACGTTTCAAGAATGGAAGTTTATAGATTACTTAGACAAATGCATTTCCAGATCCTCGCAGAAGCAAAATGATGGTAAGAAAAGAATACTCTCTTAAACTATGTAGCCCTCGGTCAAGTCCCATCCCTTCCACTGACCAACCACGTGAATTTTGGTAAGAGGCAGCTCCCTAGCCTTTATGTTCTCTGTCCATAAATGGGCAAGATAAACCTTAGCTCAAATGGTTGCTGGTATGATTAGAAATGAGAAAAATATGACCTCAGAGTTAATTCTGACCTACTTACCTTTATTTCCAACACCAGTACAGCAGGCTTTCTCCTCTGGGCTTCCCCAAGTCCACCACTGAATCAGCCAAGAATTCAGAGCAGGAAGAAGTTTCCCTAGATGGTAGTGATGACAAATGACCCCTGGTCACCTGACATCAAAGAAAAAGCTGACACTAGAACTCAAATAATACATCTCTCTGGAGTCTCTAGGCCAAGAGTTGGGTAAAATAGTCCTATCCTTCTTGGTAGGCCCTGAGAGCAATGTAAAAACTTGGCAAAATAAGATTGTTCAAAATGACAATCCCCAAATTTATACAGAATATTGTAGTTAAGTAGTCAGGAAGAAAGATTTTAAGAAACATTTTTATCTATGATTCTTCAAGTTTCATTCATTCAACATCCACTAAATCTTTATTGAGCACCTGTCATGGTTCCAGGCACTGTTCTATACTTGGAATACATCACTTAACAAAATGGACAAAAATCTCTGTCTTTGGTGATCTTAAATTTTTGCAGCTATAAACAGGCAGTAAACAATGAATACAGCAAATAAGTAAGCAATACACTTATGTTAAAAGGTGTTAAGTGTGTTGAAAAAATATAGGGCAAGGGTGATGGAAGTCAGGAGAGATAGAAAGGGGAAGGGACAGGTTATGATCTTAAACAGAGTAGTTAGGGAAGACTCCAAAAAGTTTAGTACTAAAAGAGAAACCCCTTTGATGTTTGAAAAATATAAAAGCAGCCTGGTGCTGGGAAAGCTAAAAATAAGTAAATAAATTACAACTGTTTTAATGATATTGAATTCGAGCTCAGATGTATCCCACACTACGCCTATGATAGCAACAAACATTTACATGTTCAATCTATTTTGATGAATGAATAAATGAATAATGAATAAATGAAGCATTCTCTTCTGAGAAATCATAGCTTAATTCACTCTAACAAATTGAAATATTATCCTCCAAGTGGTTTGTCTGGTTATATTGTTCTCCAAAACTTCATTCTCCCTGTTTTACTTCCTGGTGAATTTCCTTGGAAAGAACACTTATTTTAGCCAATATATCACTCTTCACTATAAAACTCCACTCTTAGGCAGCATCATATCAAGCTATCTCATTGCAGAATTTCCTTATAATTCCTTTTTGTTGTGACGAAAACTGGAGAACCAGTCAGCTGCGGTCAGGGTTGGAGGGTCTCTGACAGGCAAGAATTTAACTACGGACTGAGCTCCTCAAGACAGACTCTTTAGAAGGAAACTATAAGAAGGGCAGCCACATATAATTTACAAGCCAGCAGATATAAGTAGTTTCAAGAACAAATTAAAAAATGGGGTGAGTGGGGTTAAAATTGTTAGATTTGCTGTATGAATCTCTACTTTTAAAAAATTTTATTTTTCAATGAATTTTATATTAATTGCCAAATGCTTTTTCTGTGTCTATGGGTATGATCATGTAATTTTAAAAAATGTTTATTTTATTATTTTATTTTAGAGAAAAAGGAAAGAGAGGGAGGGAGAAAGGGGAACTGAGAAAGAGAAAGAGAGAAACATTGATATGAGAAACACCAACTGGTTGCCTCCTGTACACACCCCAACTGGGGATTGAACCTACAACCTGGGTATGTGCCCTGACCAGGAATCAAACTGGTGCGCAAAGTGACACTCAACCAACTGAGCCATACCTGGCAGGGCTCAGTCCTCCATTATTTTGGAATAAAATAAAATAAGTATATTTTATTGACTTCAGAGAGAGAAAGGGAGAATGAGAGAGAGAAACATCAATGGTGAGAGAGAAACATTGATTGGCTACCTCCTGCACACTCCCTACTGGAGATTGAGCCCTCAACCCAGACATGTGCCCTGAGCAGAAATAAAACCCTGATCTCCTGGTTCAGGCATAAACATTCAGCCACTGCACCACACCAGCCAGGTGATCATGTGATTTTTATTCTTCATTTTGTTTATGTGATGCATCACATGTATTGATTTGCAAATATTATACCAGCCTTGCATCCCCAGAATAAATCCAACTTAGTCATGGTGTATGATCTTTTTAATGTATTGCTGGATCTAATTTGCTAATGTTTTATTGTGGATTTTAGCAACTATATTCATCAGGGATATTGGTCTGTAATTCTCTTTCTTTATAGTGTGTCTATCTGGTTTTGAAATTAGGATGATGCTGGCCTCATAAAAAAAGCTTGGAAGTCTCCCTCTTGGATTTTTTGGAATAGTTTGAGGAGGATAGATATGAGTTCTTTGAATATTTGGTAAAAGTCACCTATGTTGGCATCTGGTCCAGGGCTTTTGTTTGCTGGGAGTTTTCTTTTATTACTGCTTCCATTTCATTACTTGCTTTTTGTCCATTCAGGTTTTCTGATTCTTCCTGGTTGAGTTTAGGAAGATTGTATACTTATAGGAATTTGTCTATTACACTCAGGTTGTCCAGCTTGTTGGAATATAGTTGTTCATAATATTTTCTTACAATTCTTTATATTTCTGTGATGTCAGTTGTTTCTTCACCTCTTTCAGTTTTTTATTTTATTTATTTGGGTCCTCTCTCTTTGTTTCTTAATGAGTCTGGCTAGTGGCTCATCAATCTTTCTTATATTTTCAAAGATCAGTTTCATTGATCTTTTGTATTGTTATTTTATGACATTAATTATTTCTGATCTTCATTATTTCCTTCTACTTACGCTGAGTTTTCTTGTTGTTATCATTCTAGTTCTTTTAGTTGTAGAGTTAGATCACTTATTTGATATTTTTTTTGTTTCTTGAGGTAGGCCTATATTGCTATGAATGTCCCTCTCAGGACTGCTTTTGCCATGTCCCAAAAGATTTGGGGTTGTTTTGTGTTCATTTTCATTTGTTTCTAGGAAGTTTTTTATTTCTTCCTTGATCCATGTGTTTGAATGTTTTTGAGTGCTTTTATGGTAGTTGATTTCTAGTTTCATGACATCTTGATTTGAGAAGATGTTTGATATGATTTAAATCTTCTTGAATTTTCAAAGGCTTATTTTGTGTCCTAACAGGTAGTCTACCTTGGAAAATGTTCCATGTGCACTTGGAAAGAATGTATATTTGGCAGCTTTTGGATGAAATGTTCTGTAATTATCAATTGAATCAATCTTATCTGGTGTGTTGTTTAAGGTCTCTATTTTCTTGTTGAATTTTTTGTCTGGAAGATCTATCCAGTGATACAAGTGGGGTGTTAAAATCCCCTACTTTGTATTGCTGCCAATCTCTCTCTTAAAATCCTCCAAGAGTTTTTTAAAACTATATTTTAGTACTCCAAAATTGGATACATGTATACAACCCAGAGTTATAACCTCTTGTTGGATCTATCCCTTTAGAATTATACAGTGATCTTCTTTGTCTCTTTTATGAACTTTGTTTTGAAGTCAATTTTGTCTGACCTGAATATTGCTAACCCAGCTTTTTTCCCCCCATGACTTTACTTTCATCCTGTGTGAGTCTTTTGTTCTAAGGTGACTCTCTTATAGATATACTAGAGGCCTAGTGCACAAAAATTTGTGCACTTGGGGGGTTTCCTCAGCTCAGCCTGTGCCCTCTCGCATGCAGTCTGGGACTCCTCAGGGGATGTGCACCTGATGGCTTAGGACTGCTCCCTGGGGAATCGGGCCTAAGATGGCAGTCAGACATCCCTCTGGCAGCCTGGGAGCCCTCAGGGGATGTCCACTTGCCAGGAGGGAGCAGGCCTAAGCTGCAGTTGGACATCTTTAGTGCTACTGAGGAGGCAGGAGAGGCTCCCACCACCACTGCTGTACTGGCAGCCATCAGCCTGGCTTGTGGCTGAGCAGAGCTCCCCCTGTGTGAGTGAACTGACCACCAGGGGCAGCTCCTGCATTGAGCATCTACCCCGTGGTGGTCAGTGTGTGTCATAGTGACCAGTCATTCCCAGTGGTTCTACTGTTAGGGTCAATTTGCATATTACCCTTTTATTATATAGGATAAGGATCTGGTGCATGGGTGGGGGGGCCGGCTTGTGTGCCCTGAAAGGTATCCTGAATCAGAGTGAGGGTCCCACTACAGTGGCTGGCCAGCCTGGGTGAGGGGCTGAAGGCAGTTTTCAGACTGGCCACAGTCCCTTCAGGGTGAGGGTCTCCCCTGGGGTGCCTGGCCATCCTGGGTGAGGGGCAGATGGCTGTTTGCAGGCTGGCCACAGCCACTTCAGTGTGGGGTCCCCGCTGGGGTACCTGGACATCCTGGGTGAGGGGCTGATGGTGGTTTTAAGGCTGGCCAAAAGCCCTTCAGGGTGAGGTCCCCACTGGGGTGCCTGGCCAGCCTGGGTGAGTGGCTGATGGCTGTTTGCAGGCTGGCCACATCTCCTTTAGGGTGGGTGTCCCCCCTGGGGTGCCTGGCCAGTCTAGGTGAGGGGTTGATGGCTGTTTGCAGGCTGCCCACGGTCCCCAGCGACCCAAGCTCCCAGCAAGGCTGGCTGGAAGCAGGTATCTGGGGTTTATTTATCTTCTATAATTGAAACTTTGTTACCTTGAGCAGAGGCCACAGCTGGCCTAGGCAGGTTGGAAGGTTGTCTTCCTCCATTGCCAGGGCAACCAAGCCTCCTCTTTGCTCTTGCTCCTTGGCTGCCAGCCACCATCTTGGTTGGGTTAATTTGCATATAGTCACTCTGATTGGCTGGTGGTTGTGGCTCAGGATATAGTGGAGTGACACAATTAGCATATTACTCTTTTATTAGATTAGATTATGGGTCATGTTTTCTTATTCATTCAGCTACCCTATGACCTTTCCTTGAAGCATTTAATCTATTTACATTAAGGTTATTATTGGTAGGTACCTATTTATTGCCATTTTTATTCTTTATATCTATGTTCCTCTCCCTAGTATATTTCTTCTTCTTATAGCAGTCTTTTTTAGCATTTATTGCAATTCTATTAAAATGATAATAAACTTCTTCAGCCTTTTTTTGTCTGGGAAGCTCTTTATTTATTCTTTAATTTTGAATGATAACCTTGCTGGATAGAATAGTCTTAGAGATAGAGAGAAACATTGATATGATGGGAAACATTGATTAGCTGCCTCCCATATATACCCCAATGGGGCATTGAACCTACAACCTGGGTATGTATCCTGACCAGGAATAGAACCAGTGACCTTTTGGTGCATGAGACAACACCCAACCAATTGAGCCACACCAGCTAGGGCAACAGCCACAATTTTTAAAGTGCTTAAAATGGGCCAGACATCATTCGGAGTGTGTGTTTTCTCAGATATGCACTCATAAAGTTCATACGACTCCATGAAATGTATCCTATCAATGGCCAGGTTACAAAAGGGGAAATTAAGGCAAGAGAAGTTCAGTGATTTGCCAGAGATCACACAACTCTAAGTGACAGAAATCCAAAGAAAACTAGAGAGGGTTGACTCTGGAATCCCATTGTCTGACCTATAATCTACCCTGCCTTAAGATGGACCAAACACACTGCCTCTTTAAAACTTTTCTAGTTTTGTGATTCCTCTTCTGTTTAAATAACTGGGTCAGTGCTAGCCTCATAAGTTTTCCTCACCACATGTATACATACATTTACATACAGGTTCTTATTATATGATAAGTAACGAGTTCTATATTTATTATATATTGTATTAACCACATTTTATATACATTTTATGTCTATTAGCAAAAGTAGGTTTACAATTGTTCAGGTGGAAAATAATGCAATAATTAATAAATATTACAAGAATAAACTGTGTTTTGTGTACTCACAACTATAAACCTACTTTGCCCTATCCTTTATGTACAAAATATTTATTTATCTGTTCACACTCTGAGGGTCCTAAGGAAGAAGGAAAACTAAGGTACAGATATTGGCAGCTTTTTGGTGGAAATGAGCCATGACTAGTTCCCAGAGGAGGTGGCCACAAGGTGTGGGGAAGAGATGAATGTGGCTGTCACGAAGACTGAGAACTTCTAAGCCTCATGGGTTTTTGGACACATGTGCTCTGGCCCCGACTACGCACTAAGTCAGGCTTCTCAGATTCATCTCAGTGCCTTCTTTCTCTGTTCAGATTCCTGGCAACTGTTTCTAGCTAGTCGCTCCCAGGCTATCCTCCACAGCCCATCTGCTTCAGCAAATTTGGATTCCCCCCTCCCCCCCCCAGACGGTGGCTCCCTTGGGCTCTCTCATCCTTCCTGCTTTCTCTGCTTTGTTTTTTCTAACAACTCCTTTATTAATGGGGCCTGAAGGCTAAAATCAGTTTTGTTCTTTTTTAACAAAATATACTACTTCCATGTTATTTTATTGCATTCCTGAATACTCCCACTTAAGGGGTGTTTTGTTGTTGTTTTCTGGGGTTGGTTTTGTTTTTTTTTTTTTT